>JAPQNM010000025.1:3804866-3814866 GCA_029783475.1 Metacarcinus magister
GATGTTTCGTGCATTTTAATATTTGTGTTTTTTATTTAGTCTTCCTTGATGAAGATATGCATTCATTAACTTATTTCAAGGTCAATGAACTTATTTTCTTACTAATACAAGGGGGAAATAGATAGATAGACAAATAGATAGATAGAGAGAGAGATATAGAGAGACGTATAGAGAAATAGAGAGACAGACAAATACAAACAGACAGTCAGATATACAGATGAAAAAATATAGTTTATAAAAAAAATAACTAATCTTCCCAATTTACTAAACCCCACCAACAAAATGAAAAAAAAGTGGATGGGTTGAAAGACTTCCACTACAGACAGCTGTGCAAATGTTGAAATGCATGCACAGGTTTTATTTGAACGTGGACTACGAGGATAATGATGGATGAGAGAGAGAGAGAGAGAGAGAGAGAGAGAGAGAGAGAGAGAGAGGAGAGAGAGAGAGAGAGAGAGAGAGAGAGAGAGAGAGAGAGAAAATGTTTTGTGACTGACGAACTGAATGATTGACTGACAGGAGAAAAACAAGAAAGCTAGCAAATAAAATAAAGAATAAGAGAATAGAGATAAATTTAGGTTAAAAAAACACTAGAAAAAGCAGAGAGAGAGAGAGAGAGAGAGAGAGAGAGAGAGAGAGAGAGAGAGAGAGAGAGAGAGAGAGAGAGAGAGAGAGAAAGAGAACTATAGTGTTATAATATATTAGTACCCAACATACTAATCTTAACTGATTTATTGAGAACGAAAGTCAGATATGAATTAATGAATGTAATAAAGTGAAGTGAGTTGTGTGTTTTTATTTCATTATTTATTTCATTATTTATATTTATGTTTATATCGAAATAGAAAACATTATATCAGCCAAAAGTTAATTACAAAATGAAAGACACTTCTAACTCCACGCAATAAACTGTCAGTGAGTTGGTGTGCGCTGAAAAATTCGTGGCTTGTGTTAATGCATTGGACAAAAAAAAGAGAGAGAAAAAAAAAAATGAAAAGCATGTCCATTAATACGCAGGATTTTGTATTTTGCTTCGCGTTCAGTTTCATTTGTTTTTTGTTATGGTTTAGCTGAGATATACATGTTTTTTGTATGTGTGTATGTGTGTGTGTGTGTGTGTCGGTTTTTCTCTCTCCTCTCTCTGTCTCTTCACCTAATTAATTCCTCCCCTCAGTGCTAAATAATACATCATTAAACAACTACACAGCTTGAAATAAACTCCAGCTTGACAATACAATACATTAAATACAATCCGATTCTCAAGATCAGTATTCATTATTCCCCCAAATACTGCACTTACGGTTACTCTTAATACTCACGCTAGATACTCATAACAGTACCACACAACCTTCCCTCACCTCGGTTCTGGATGCCACAGAATGCTATAAATAAAGTGTAAATATTCGCCAGACTCGTATACTAACTTTTTTTTGCTCTCGTGTAATTGATAAACAAGCTGTGGTCTGAGAGAACTTATATCATTATTGTGGCGTTGATATGTTAACTTTTTTACTCTCTCCTTGTGATTACCGAGTGTCTATTCTGGGACGATACACATTGAAAGATTGGCTTACTTTTTTATAGAAAGTAAAATGATTGATGGTAATGATAACAATGATGATAATGATAATACAATTAATACCAATAATGATAATGATAAGAATACAAATAATAACAATAATAATAACAAAGTTTTAAACAAATGACGAGTGAAACAAACTTTACAGGATTAGCAATAAACTGTTTGTGATCTGTTTCTAAACTTTTTCCAGACTAATCTCATCGTTGCAATAACGGTTTATGGACCATTATTTATGTAAAACTTTTGATTAGTCTGAGTACTGAGAATGAAAGATTGCGGTCATATACCACTTATAACTCGGGTGTATGGGAAAAAAATAGGAAACAAGTTATATTCTCTATTTGTTTTGAAAGTAATTGTTTTGTATTCCATGATTGGTTTACTTGTGTTGCTGTATGTCTTATTGCAACACAAACGATAGACTTGCTGTTCATCTTGCCATAGACCTAAGCAATACATCAGGAGTCTCAGAACTAATGGTTAAATCTTACTTGGAAGCATTTAACCTTTGACCTTTTCCGTTGATTCACGAGGCAAGGCTGACGGGACAGCAAGCACGGCACGGGACGAGTGTTTGACTTGAATTACTGCGTCTGTGATAAGGATTTGGAAGCAATTATTAGTGAAACCTTCATTATTGCAGAGTAAAAATAGTTATAGTAGTGAGTATATTATATTTTCCACGTTTCATTTCTTATTTATGTTCTTTTCTTTATTGCAGTGAATATCTTTATTATCAAAATTATTTAACGTTATGCGTTCTCAATTTCATTCCATAAAATCAGTTTCAATATAATGCACAATAAATATTCTCAAACTTAACCGCAATTTATATTCCAAAACCCTTACGTGCGTTCAGATCCCACAAAGGTACATACTTACTAACATTTCTTATTGATTCTAACCATCGTCTTTAGTCTGAGGAAGAATATCACGCTTGGAAAGTTACTCCTGAAGAGGCAGTCAATATGTAGGAGGAACACGGTGGTGCGGTAACTCACATCTCCATCCTTTCCCTGCAGAGTTTCATCGAAGGTTTTGACTACAAGATCACGGTGTGTTAGCAGTGTTTGTACCGCACACGATTGCGTCATGCATATCATAGTAACCACACCACTGTATATTTCACTGCAGGGAGGAAAGACTCGTACACACACACACACACACACACACACACACACACACACACACACACACACACACACACACACACGTTTTTGAAGACACTGAGGAATTCATATTAAGAAGAAGAATATAGTAGTCAGAGAATAAGACATAAAAATTCATCAAAACTCTTGGAAAGTACTCTCTCTCTCTCTCTCTCTCTCTCTCTCTCTCTCTCTCTCTCTCTCTCTCTCTCTCTCTCTCTCTCTCTCTCTCTCTCTCTCTCTCTCTCTCTCTCTCTCTCACCAGATCAGCGTGAAGATGGATATATTTTCCTTTACTTCCCAACACATTTTTTTTTCCACAATCCTGTCGACATTGCTGGAAAGATAGATTTTTCCTCCTACTTTTGGTAATTTTTCTTTCTGCCTACATGGGTGCGAAGGTAGATTTTTCCCGCTGCTTTTTTAGGCTGCACGGGGTGGAGCACTGCTTTGGCGGCGTGAGGCGAAAGCTGTGTGGAGGTGGAATTTTAAAGTGGGTCGAGGCAGTAGGCGGCATTGCAACGTGGACCGATTTTTCATTCAACCTTCGCTCAACTTTGGGAAGAGGAGGAGGAGGAGGAGGAGGAGGAGGAGGAGGAGGAGGAAGAGGAGACGACGACGACAACAACAAAGTACACACATTTCTCTAATAAACTTCCTAACATTTATCCTCTTGTACTATCCTCTGTTTCTTCTTTTACATCACTGCAAAATCCTCTTAGTTCGCTTTACCTCTTGACTCGAAGAAAAGAGGAGGAAGAGAACGACCGCTTGCCTCCTCTCTCTTTAAGTCTTACGTTCATGTTCCTGTTCGTCATCGCTGGGACGACTGGGGGAGAAAGACGACCCCCAGACCCCTCCTCATTCTTCCCTACCTCCCCTCACCTCTCCTCACCCCCCCCACACACAATCTGATTTAAAATGCACAACCCCCACTACTTTCCTGGGACTTCTCTTGCATTATAACGTGCACTGGAATCCCTTACTTTCCCTCCTCCTTTTCCTATTCCTCCTTTTCTTCTTCCTCCTCCTCTTCCTCCTCCTAACCTTGCATTAATCAGCGGCATTACCCTCAGCGTCAGGAGTTGTGGAGGCAATTCATATTTTAGCATCCCGCTGCCCTTTCATTTCACCTGCCTGGCGTTTACCTGGAAGAGGCTAAAGGCTTTACTGGGTTAAGGGAGGCTGAAGCGGGGCGAGAGAGAGAGAGAGAGAGAGAGAGAGAGAGAGAGAGAGAGAGAGAGAGAGAGAGAGAGAGAGAGAGAGAGAGAGAAAGAGAGAAAGAGGTTGTGTTATTCATTCTCTACCTCTTCTGATTGTTATTGTAATGTAGAGTTTAGCTTTTATCTTAATTAAGTTGGATTAGTTAGGTAAGTGTGGTCTGTGAGGGTAATTGTAATGAAGAGACCGAGGTAGCTTTAATAATTAGTGTAATAGTATTGTTCGGTGGTTGGTTGGCTGGGTTGGTATTATTATAGTTAGCATAATCAACTTAGCTTCAGGGGAGGAGAATGTTATTAAGTCAAATAATTAGCGAAATTGAGTTAAGCTTCGTAATTAATTTGTTTTTGTTGACATGTTCTTTTGTATTGTTAATCACATTATTTCAACCTCAGATCTAGTAATTTGGTTTATTAATTCAACCTCATTTGATTAACTGCACATTCTGGTAGCTGAGCGGCGTGCGTTCCAACATGGCCCCTATTACTATTATTATTGCATTACTTGTGTTGTATATTATTAGCAATGCAAACTCAAGAAATAGTGATAGAAGTAAAAACCTAAAAATTAAGGAGAAGAAAAACGGAATTATGATCTCCGGAGAGTGAAAGGTTTTGAAATATACAATAGTGATGTTGTATTAACTTTGCTTTCTTTATGTACCGTATATCAGACTAAAAACAAAAATTTAACATGTAAAGTAAATTAATCACAAATATATTTAATGAGGAATTTGATGATAAAGAGGAAAGAGAAACACAAAGGTTACCACTGACAAACAAAAGTGGAATAGTAACACTTTATTGCAATCTTAAAACTTGAAGATTGGAACCACGAAATCACCAAACAGGAAAACATAAAAATCCCAATATGAAATGGAAAAACAAACAGCAGGGGACTAGATGGCCCTTACGAGGCGGTTTGTGATAAGCTACACTACCTGATCTAAAGTGAGAGACGTAGGATAATAAAGACAAAGGCTCATCCCCACCCACTACAAATTCCAGTAACAATGAAGTGAATTCCAAAAACTTACAATACAATACAATACAATTCATCGTCTTTAACTGAACAGAGAAATGTGTTAATAATCCCACCAACACGTGATATTAGGAACCAAATGCAGTGACGTTCCTAGCTTACTAAACCTAAAACAAAAGAAGATGAAGAACTAACTTTAAATACTCCTTTAAATATCCTTCAAATCAGCGTTGCCAATACCGTGGATGAGCTTGATAATCCTTGACAATCCAATTAATAACACAGTGTCACATTCCAAGCTCGCCCGCACCGCTGGCAACACTGACGACTGCTAGATCATTGAAGCTTTCCAACGACAGCAGGACGAAGCCATTACGGATAAAGGAGGAGGAGGAGGAGGAGGAGGAGAGGGGGTTGGTAAAGGTGTGTGTCCCGTCCGTCACCTATCCATTACCTGTCCTCCTCCTTCCTCCTCCTCCTCCCCCTCCTCCTCCTCCTCCTCCTCCTCCTCCTCCTCCTCCTCCTCCTCCTCCTTCTTATTCTCCTCCTCCTCCTTTTCCATTTTCTTGATATTGCTTGAATTCTCCTCCTGCCTTTTACTGTCCTTCATCTCCTCCCTCCTCCTCCTTCCTCTTCCTCCTCCTCCTCCTCCTCCTCCTCTTCTTCTTCTTCTTCCTCTTTTCACTCGGTTGCCCTCTCACGCTCTCCCTCTTCACCCTCGCCTCCTATAAGCTCCTTCCGTCCTTTAACGTTCCACTCTCTCCCCTTCCCCTCACTCGCTCCCTTCACTACCTAACCATGGCCCCATTTCCCTTCCCCTTCCTTCCATACTTACCTATAACCTTCCCTTACACCTAGTTTTCTCCTTCCTGTTCTTCCTATTTTCTTAACATTATTATTGTTCTCTCTCTATCTCGCTTTATCTCTTCCTCCTTCATCTTTTTCTCTAAATGACAAGTCGATTGAAGAGTAAAAGGAATATCTTGTAAGCGCATCATCTTCCCTCATTCTCCTCTTTCACCCTTTTGTCCTCCTCCTCCTCCTCCTCCTCCTCCTCCTCCTCCTCCTCCTCCTCCTCCTCCTCCTCCTCCTCCTCCTCCTCCTCCTCTTTATCTTCGTGACGCAATTATTGAGTGGTTTAAAAAGAAGGGTTGAAAATTATGACAAAAGTAGATTATTTTGATGCAGGTTCCTACTACTACTACTATTACTACTACTACTACTACTACTACTACTACTACTACTACTACTACTACTACTACTACTACTACTATTTTTTTTTCTGATCTTCCTACGACTTAAACTAAATAAATTCTGTCTCCTTTTAATTGCATTTCTGTTATTTTTTTCCTTTTTTTTAATGGGAGACAAACGGCATTTAACTTAACTTTATTAATAGTAAATTTATTCCGGCCTTCCATTTTTATTATAATAGGGAAAAAAAATGTTGGAATGAAATTATCTTCCATATTGTTTTGTAGATGAAAAAAATGAAAAAAAAGATGAGATTATATAGACGTTTAAATCATATCATTTGTTTCCTCTTCCTTTTCATCATCATCATCATCATCATCACCATCATCATCATCATCATCATCATCATCATCATCATCATCATCATCTCACCTAAATCCTCATATCAATAAACCAAATCCATTAAATATATATATATAAAAAAAGCCAAAAACAGAACAGTTGTACACAGCAACAAAATGAATAAATAAATAAATAAATGCCACAGGAAGAGGGAGCAGGTGACAAAATCAAGGTAAACAGTCAGTGAGGGCGAAGAAGAAGAAGAAGAGGAGGAGGAGGAGGAGGAGGAGGAGGAGGAGGAGGAGGAGGAAGAATGTCACTTTGTAGGAGGCCACTAAAGCCCACTTCTACTTGCACTCACATTAAACATTAAACGCTATTGCCAATATTGACGCTGATAACTGCATGTGTGACTTTCAGATGGGGTGAGCGGGGTGTGTGTAGGAACATTGGAACCTTTTATCTGTGATTTTAACTCTTCGGGGATGCATTAATGGTATGAGAGAGAGAGAGAGAGAGAGAGAGAGAGAGAGAGAGAGAGAGAGAGAGAGAGAGAGAGAGAGAGAGAGAGAGAGAGAGAGAGAGAGAGAGACAGGTGTGTAAGTAAAGGTTCATTTGCAGATCTAGTCAGCAAGAGAAATGAAGGAGAGACATAAATTAAGATAGCAGAGAGAGAGAGAGAGAGAGAGAGAGAGAGAGAGAGAGAGAGAGAGAGAGAGAGAGGTATGAAAGGAAGAGCTTAGAGGGAAGAGGCATTACCCACACGGGCTTATGAGAACATGTTAAATGAGATGCAAATAAGATAATTGTAAAGAGAAGCGGAATAGGAGGAGGAAGGAAGGAAGGAAGGAGGAAGAGAGAGAGGGAGGAGAAAGGAGCTTAAACTTAGTGGTCATTTCTGCTTCCTTTACTGTAAGCTTTTGAAGGAAGAAAGACATTTGTTGGAGATATAATAGAAATGATACTTCTATTTCTATATTTACTACTACTACTACTACTACTACTACTACTACTACTACTACTACTACTACTACTACTACTACTACTTCTACATATTTTCTACTTTTAAATATTTTTCTACATATAATAATAGTAATAAAATCATTAATAATAATAATAATAATAATAATAATAATGACATTGATAGAGTTCATGAATATTTGGACGAACAGAATATCAGAAACCTGCAGTGGAATTAATGTTGATGAACTAAAATTATGAATCTTTAATAAGGTAAATTAAATATAATGCTTACCTGGTGGAATACACGAAAAAATATGGGATGATGAACGTGAATGAAAAAAGTTAATAAAATAAATGAAAATCCACGAACCGAGGCAAGGAAATAGAATAAGAGAAGGAGAGAAAAAAAATATAGTTGAAATGGAAATGTGGAAATGCGATGGAGAGTGATATACGCAACGCACGAATTTCCAAGCATTGAACAGATTACAGTGAGATGCTGCAGAGTTGGAGGTACAGTGTTGCCAAGTAAGACTGAGAGGTGGCACTGTCGTTCTGGCATCACTTGTTCCTTGCGCTATTATTACATTATGAAAGTGGAGAATGGTGTGTGTGTGTGTGTGTGTGTGTGTGTGTGTGTGTGTGTGTGTGTGTGTGTGTGTGTGTGTGTGTGTGTGTTTTTGTGATAACGTTAATTAAGTTCAAGTATTTTTTTCATAATAGATATCCCTTTTGCATTAATGTCCTCCATGCAAGGCGACTCTCAATAGAACTAATGCCTAATCGCCTTAATACCTTTAGGAAAAAAACCTAATTAAATCTCTTTTGTTAAGTAAGCCTCTAATAATGACCCTCATTAAAAGCTTCATTGGAGATTTTCAGCCCAAAAAAAATACAAAAAAAAAACCACATTGTTATTTACTTACAAAATCATGGAAGCTTCTATCTTGCTAAAAATATTAAGGTAATTTCATGTTTTTTTGCTTGTGATCAGTGAGCCAGAAAAGACGAGAGAGAGAGAGAGAGAGAGAGAGAGAGAGAGAGAGAGAGAGAGAGAGAGAGAGAGAGAGAGAGAGAGGGAGAGAGGTGGAGGTGGAGGCTGGTGAGAAGATAGAAGAAGGCTTAGGGAAAAATACCATCAGGGAAGAAAATTAGTGGAAAAGTTGGAAAGTAGGAGAAGGAAATATTTAAGGGAAAATCGCAGAAGGAAAAGAAAGGAAGGAAAAAGGAGAAGGAGAATTAGTGACTTGTTAAAATTGAATATCAGAAAAAAGAAGAAGTAGAAAAAGTAGAAGAAAATTAAATAAAAGTTCAGAAAGACAGAAAATAGACGATTTCTCATTAATTTCTTATTCATTTCTATTTTTTTTGCATTTATCTTTATTCAAATTACAAACCAAATTTCAACTTTGTTCCCCATTCCCTCCTCCCCTTCCTTCTACCCTTCCCATCCCCTTCCTTTATCATCTTCTTCCCCTTTTTATCATGTTTTCATTTTCTTCTTTCCCCCATTCGTCTCTTTTCCCTCCATTACTCCTCTTCTCCATCCTTTACCTTCCTCCATCTTTCCTCCTTCTCTCCCCCCTTTTCCTCCTCCTCTCCCTCCATCCTTCTGCCTAGACGACTATTTTCTCACCGTCTTTCTTTTCACCTGTTATGTACGTAATTTATGGCCCCGCAGAGAGAGAGAGAGAGAGAGAGAGAGAGAGAGAGAGAGAGAGAGAGAGAGAGAGAGAGAGAGAGAGAGAGAGAGAGAGAGAGAGACTCGTTAGATTAAAAGCCAAAAAACCAGATAATGCCCTGAAAAAACCATAAAACCGCGTATTATTTTTCGCTTCAATGTGGGGAAAATTAAAGTTTTTGTCCGAGACGGTTTTTTTTTGTCACTTTGTATTATGGGCTTGTTAACCTACGACCTGATGGAGGAGGAGAAGGAGGAGGAAGAGGAGGAGAGGAGGAGGAGGAGAGGAGAAGGCGAAGGTTTGGGGAAAATTGTCCTTTTTTATAATGTCAATCGATACCCAAGTACTGTCATGATACTTAATTTCTGTTTCTTATACCACATAACGTTATTTTCAGGTTATGTTATTGCCTTAGGAGTGTAGGGCGTGGCTGTGACTTTGTAAAGGAGAGAGAGAGAGAGAGAGAGAGAGAGAGAGAGAGAGAGAGAGAGAGAGAGAGGGAGAGAGGGAGAGGGAGAGGTGATGTGATGTGAGTGAACACTGACGTAACTTAACTCTGAACTTGTGATGTGGATGGAGGGGAAGTTTGACTGAATTACGTGAAGTTGATGTTAAAGGAGGGTACTGTATCGGTGGTGGTGGTGGTGGTGGTGGTGGTGGTGGTGGTGGTGGTGGTGGTGGTGTGTGATGCTTTTGTGTGTGGTATTGGTGGTTAATGCAGTGGTAGGTGTGGTGAGAGAGAGAGAGAGAGAGAGAGAGAGAGAGAGAGAGAGAGAGAGAGAGAGAGAGAGAGAGAGAGAGAGAGAGAGAGAGAGAGAGAGAGTATACAGATAGAACGAGACGGAGATATACAGACAAACAGACAGACAGAGATATACAGTCAGGGA
>JAPQNM010000025.1:3819866-3834866 GCA_029783475.1 Metacarcinus magister
CCATTTTCCACGTATCAGATTGTGCTGAGATTTTGCGCAAGTCTCCCTGAAGGGTTTTCCTGTCGCGGTCAGATTATACCGAGTCTCCAATTCTCGTATCATCTGCGAATTTTGAGAGAGAGTTAGGGAGAGAAAAAAAAGAATTGCCTCTGTGTTACTTGCATTCAATATATCACTTAGTTTTGTTTAAGATTACCCAATAATAACATACACATTAAAGAAAACAAAATTAATAACCAGAAGAAACTAGAAATAACTACATAAATAAAAAAGAATTGCACCCAGAACGAGTATAATGAAGTACATGACCAATTAAGTGAAGTACTCGCTGCGAGGCTCACTCACTAATATCATCAACAAAAGCTCAATAGAAGTCACAATTATGAGGCAAAGATACTTACATTCTCGAGTGTACATTCCCCTCATAAAAGCCAGGTAATGAAAGCCACCTGTCCTTGTGTGTGAGGGGCGGGGGGGGGAGGCAGGTAGAATGGCGTCTATTTATGGCCTTTTGTATATATATTCGTGTTCTCTTGTGAGGTGGAGATTCAAGGACCTAAACACCCTCGGTCTCGTGGCCTCTTCTGGTAGGTCGAGAAGGGCTATGAAACTTTTCACTCGATTCACTAAAAGTTGCTCAATGATGCTTTGTCATGAGGGAGCCACTGCACGGGGAGGGAAGGAGAGGCAGGAGGAGTTACTGAAGGAGAGAGAAGAGGTGAGGCAGAAGGAGAAGGAAAAGAGGAGAGAGGGAGAGAGGAAAAAGGAGAGAGGATGGGAAGAATTGAAAGTGGTGGGGGGAAAGTGAAGTTCAGGCACTCTCTCAATTCTCTCTCTCTCTCTCTCTCTCTCTCTCTCTCTCTCTCTCTCTCTCTCTCTCTCTCTCTCTCTCTCTCTCTCTCTCTCTCTCTCTCTCACGGGAATTGAGCGCCAACAAAAGAAGGACGAGGAAGAGGAGAAAGAATCGTCTGAAAAGAAGAAGAAAAGGAGCTTTTATATATTTTTAACTACTTATAACTACAATATTGATGATGTGATTACAGTTATTAAATGAAAAGAATACAATGCCAGCCCTTTAGGTATTAGGACAAGTGCATATTAGTTTACGTCTGCCATAAAAAAAATACAATAAACAGAATTAAAAAAAAAAAAATGATTCAAACCTCACATTTCCTGGTGAATAAATGTTCCAGTGTCTTGGAAAAGGAGGAAAATTAATAGTATTCAGAGTAAAAAGAACCGTAACAGAGCGAGTGAGAGTAGGAGTAATAGGAGTAGTAGGAGTAGGAAATCCGCTTGTGAGTGTTTTAATATACACAGAAGGTATGAATTTAATGCTACCGCGGAGAAGGAGGAGGAAGAGGAAGAGGAAGAGGAGGGGGAGGAGGAGGAGGAGGAGGAAGAGGAAGAGGAGGGGGAGGAAGAGGAGGAGGAGGCAATCAAGTACTTCATATTTGCGTTGCTGTAGGAGGCATATAATAATGTTTCCCGTTGACATAAGTAAACATGACGCAGCCCAAAGCGTCTTGAGTGTAATGATGAAGTGGTTAGCGACAGACAGACAGGCAGGCAGCGAGGGTCTTCTTCTACCTGTGTACCTGTATTGCCTTGCGGGGCGCTGGGTAGGTAGGTAGTCATGGAGATGAGAATTCAAGGACTCCAGCGTAATAATTCCCTTGATTAAATGTCCGTTGGCTTATATAAATGTTGAGAAAATGAAAGATAAAAAATAATTGGTTTAAGTTTTGTTCCGTGTTCATTTGTTTGTCTTAAGATGATTGCTGTTTGCTTAGTGCCGCACTTGTACGGTGTTCTCCTGCTACGTGCGTTGTGTTGGGGAGTTGTTGTGCTTTTAGATTAATTAAAGTGACAACCGTACTTTTGATGCACTTACGGACAAAATTTAAACTAGTTGGATAATGTTTGCCTTCAGTGGATGGTTTGCGGCAACACTCACGATGATAATAAGATAATAAGTAAGTCACTTGAGATATCTGTACCTGACATGCGTTTCTTAATTAACTTTTAAATGAACAGTGAACTCAGAAGGAAGGAAATTAGTTTGGTCAGATGTTATACGTAGAGTTCTGTTAGGGATACAAAATAATAGAAAAGATTAATGATTAGATATACATGAAAACACAATCAATAACAACCGTTTTCTTTGTTTGGATCAGTAAAATACACCTGTTCAGTTTCAATTTTGTATTTTGTAATAGAATAAACAGAATACGAACGGGAGAGAGAGAGAGAGAGAGATAGATAGAGAGAGAAAAAAGCCCAAGCTACTTCACCCTCCTCAAGAAACTTTATTTTATGTTCTGTTTTACACACTACATAACGACTCCGCTGGGTGGGTCGTAGGGTCCTCGCGCTGCAACTTAGGCAATGACACTGTTTTCCGCTCGTTTCCCTCCCTGATGCTGCAGGCCGAGGAGTCAGTAGCCTGTGACGTCATTGGCTGATACATAACGTCACTTTCCTCCCTAGCCAATGAGAGAGGGTGGATGGGTGTCATGGCTGCCTGGTTTTATTTTACCTGTCGAAGGAATTGCAGGTTAATTTTCTTTTTATGGTTGAATTTTTTTTTTTACCTATAGTTTGGTGGATTTTCTATTGTTATTATTATCGTTTATTTGTATTTATTCAATTACTCTTTTTTATTGAACAATGTAAAGTTGGTTTGATTAAACATTTTGTAATGAATACGATTATTCCATTTTTTTTGGTAAGTAAAATCAGATTAAGTTTTTTTATTTACTTACTTTCACAATTGAACTAACTACACCTGACTCATTAACTCCACATTCACTAATTAACTCAGTGATGTAAGTGACGTCAGCAGATGAGAAAGTTGTGATGTCAGCCAGCGTGAAGGTAACTGAAGGTATACAGTCACTACACACACTCCCCAGGTGACCGAGCAGCCCCATACTACACCCCCCTCCGCCACATGGAGCATAAATGGCCCGTGACGCACAACCAACACACGGGAACATTGACTGAGGCGTGGGTGGGTGAGGAGGGGGGTGGGGAGGGTGTCAGGCTAGTGTTACGGTGACGGTGTGTTGGTAGCGAATATTAACAACACTACAAAGAGGTGGTGTTGTTGTTGGTTTGTTGTAGTGGTGGTGTTGCATGGATTGGTTTATAACAGGAGTGGATGGTGTTGCTGAATCTGTGTTGGTCGATGTTGTGTCTTGGAAAATAGACGGAGTAGTATCTAAATGTTTTGAGGAGTGTGTCTGAGTGTGTGGCTGTTGCAGGTGGAGGCGTGGAGTGCTTCGTGTGTAGCTACTCCCCGCGAGGCAACACTTCCAGGATGGACGGCTGCACGAAGGCTAACTTTACCGAGGAGAAGATCGAGACTCGCGCTTGTGATCTCGGGTGTGAGTCGGTGGCTGTCTACGACCGTAATGGTAACTGTTCTTGGGTTGTTGTGTGCACCTCTCCTGCTGCTGCTGCTTCTGCTGTTTGCTTGCTTGTTCTGCCTGTCTGCTTGCTTGCTTGTTCTGCTTGTATGCTTTCTGCTTGCTTGCTTGCTTGCCTCCTTCGCCTCATGTTTTATCTCGTTGCTTGTGCTTCAATTTTTGCATGAGTTTATTTTCGTTTTTCCCAGCCCGTGTTTCAATGTCTCCTCCACGACGTAAGCTGCTTTGGTGTTTTCCTGTCTATTTGCCTGCCAGCTGCCTCCCTGTTCCGTCTCCATGTTCATTCCACCCAAAGTTTCAGCGTGTGTTCCTGTTTCTTGCTTGCCGCAGCTTTTCACTTGCACCGTTTGTGTTGCACCTTAACGCTTATTCTTACCCGGCACTTTTTCACATGCTTTCACATCCATATATGTGCCGCTATATTTGTGTTGCTGCTTCGTGCCATTGTATGCATCGCCCTGCTTCCTGCTGCCTCACTTTGCACGTGCATCCCTCTCACTACTGAATGGACACCTATAAGTACTGCTTCCCGCATGCGTCCCTTAGCACTGAGCTGCCTGAGTACACCGTAACGTTATGTCATACAGTAAATGCTTGATTCGGGCTACACTTGAGGCCCTGTTGTGGTGATGCTTCTGAGTGAAGCTTCTTCCTCAGATGAGTTGGAGAGCTACCACCGTAACTGTGCCACCAACGACACCATCATGACCAACACCTGCGAGACCTACACCAACATCATCCTGACGCGTGAGGTGTGCTCCTGTGACTGGTCCTACTGTAACACCGCCTCAGGAGCCGCGCCCTTGTGTGCAGCGCGGACGTCAGCAGTCCTGACGCCGTTCCTGGTGTTGGTGGGGGCGCTGCGGGGCCGCACGTTGGTATGAGCGCCGCCGCAATACTACACCCTCATGTATACATGTATATTTTTTTTCTCCAAATGTCATTTGTGGTGAGCAGCTGCCGCTGTCTGGTAAATATGCTTCAACGTGAATTCTAAAAGTCATCAGCCAGCAAGACACAGGGTGGGATGGAGCAGCGGCACTAGTACAGCTGTGCCCCTTCCCGCCCTAACTGCATCTGGATTTACGGCATGGCCCTCGCCACTGCTCTCTAGGGGGCCATGCACCGCCCCTACGCACCTGTGGGGGCCGCGGGGCAGCTCCTTCACCAAGTGATATATAACCAAGTTAAGTTGAAGAATGAAAGTGTGCACCGCGACCCAAGACATTGCTAGTCATGGCGTCGGGACGGCCTCAGGCTAGTCAGGGGCCAGTGTGTTCGCTGCTGCCGCCCCAACGCTGCCGCCGCTGCCACCTCTCAACACGGAACTCAGTGATCTTCATGCTGTCGCCGCCGCTGTGCAGGGCCGCGGCGGGCGCCGAGGCAGGTCTGCGGCGCTTGCAGGGCACCGAGCTGCGTCTTTCTTCGGCGCACGGACTGGTAAGCCGTCCAGTAGAGTCACTCGCCACCTTGCAGTCCGAATTAGTAGAGGAGTGGAGCGAGAAGCCTCAACGAGCTAGTCAGAACGAGACGCTCAGTGTGTCCGAGCGAAGCTTAGGATTCTCTTTCCCTTTGTGTTTGTTTATAGTTTTGGAGGCACTGATGTGGGACGCTCCCGGCGCATGTCAGGGCCAGGCAGGGCCGTGGGGCTGCCGCGTTCTGCTGTCTTGAAACACGCCGCGGGGTTGCCCTCCGGCCTGCCGACGGTGCCTCAGAAGCAATAAGGACCCTGTTTGAATGTGTACACGTTAGGTACCTCCGTCACTGCCACGCCAAACACAGTACCGGTCTGGGCCGGGAGGGCGTGGGACGGGCTGACACTCGTCCCCGCGTCCCGGCGCCACCAGACACCGCGGCGCAGCCTTAGCTTGTAGATGTCATGTTTTAAGTTAAATGAGCTTCTGTCTCTTTCAAGAAAGGGATGTACATGTATTTTATAGATAGTTTTTGTACTTGTTTCACGTGAGCGAGGAAGGTGTGTTGTTCTGGTGCAGAGATGCTGTGTGGGCGGAACACGGCATGCACCCACCGCCGCCCACACAGCTCCCTCTAGCTGGCTACGACCACGCCCGTGTTCCCGCCGCCAGTCAGCCGCGCCTCGGGAAGTGATAGCGTGCCCTGTGAAGCGCGGCAGTCCCTGCGGCCCTGCTGGGGACCGAGGCGCCTGACGCTCTCTTTGACGATGCTTTACATGTACAGTTTTTTAAGACGCCTCTGTGACCACCGGCATACGTCTTTCATAATGGTCAAGTCTATAATATATTATTCCATAGATTTTATACCACATTTTAGGTTTGTAAAAGATGCTATATATATAAAACAAAAAGTGTATGTAATATACTTAAAAGTTTAGTGCCGTTTTAGGGTAGATAGAGAGTATATGTGTACTTGCAGGGTAACCATTGTGTGTTGGCACTCTAACAGGTCACCAACACACCTGCTTGACACACAGGCCCAGCATGAAACAGCCTGGACAACACCCAGCACCTGCGACTCACCTGTCAATAAAATATGAACGAGTTTCACTATTTCACTCCACCCTGGCATTCTTTACGACACTAACTGATATACCTGTGAAGAAACTACCTGGAATACATGGGGTCACCTTGTTTACCTGTCCTCGTATGTATCCTGGAGTCACACTTACTAGAATACCTTTGCGTGACTCTCATTTCCAGATCCAAGAAGACTGGTAACACATCCTCTCCTTTTTTATCATCTTTACCCTCATACTTATCTCTTTACTCATACTTATTTTCTTCTTATCAGTTTCACTTTAATAGGGGTCTTATAATTTGACCTCATATTTTCCTGACGTTAGTACCTTTAAATCCTCCTCACCATCCTTATCTAAATTATTGTCGCTTATCATTTCATTATTCACGAGTTGGTCTTCTTGAATTATTCCTCTTGATTAGAAGTTAATTAAGCTTTCACACCTGCCTAAGTTACCTAATAAATGTGAATAATGCTAAGTGACGGCGGTGCAGGTGAGAGAACCCGGGAGAGAGAGAGAGAGAGAGAGAGAGAGAGAGAGAGAGAGAGAGAGAGAGAGAGAGAGAGAGAGAGAGAGAGAGAGAGAGAGAGAGAGAGAGAGTTATTGTAATTGTCTTTAACTACGATAGTGTACGTGTGTGTGTGGGTGTGTATTTTAGTTATGTACATACACATATATATGTATTGATATTTCTTTGTTTATTTTATGCATCTATACATCTGTACTAAAACACACACACCCACACACACACCCACACACACACACACCCACACACACACACACACACACACACACACACACACACACACACACACACACACACACACACACACACAGAGGACTCCCAAAATATATATAAATCCAAGTAATCACAAACTCTACCCATCCAGCCTCTGAAAAAGATATTATTCCGCAGAGCGAAATAATATCTTTTATTTTTTTTACCATCAAACTTACGGCGTCGGTTTGAGTTTAACTGTAAAAAAATAAAAAATAATAAATTCTGAAACAACGTAAAACTCATCCACATATCCTCGTTTGATTCTGGTCGAGCGGGAAACTGAAGGTAATCTTGTTAGAGGTAATGAAATAACGCTTTGTATCGTAAGTAATTCACGTAACCTCGTTAGCCTAAGACCGATCATAAGTGTGGCCTAATTTGATTGTAATTCTGATTATTGAAGTGTCTTTTCCATGGTTACTGTGCGTGTGGGTGTGTGTGTGGGTGTGTGTGTGGGTGTGTGTGTGTGTGTGTGTGTGTGTGTGTGTGTGTGTGTGTGTGTGAAGCTGAAATGCATTTATTTGATTCATCTCACTTTCTCTCTCTCTCTCTCTCTCTCTCTCTCTCTCTCTCTCTCTCTCTCTCTCTCTCTCTCTCTCTCTCTCTCTCTCTCTCTCTCTCTGTCGAATGTAAGGTTGTGTTGCGCTGTATTAAAGGGATAGAGAGTTGAAACCAAAAAATACGAGAGAAGAGAGAAAGGAATATACATCAGAGAGGAGATGAAAAATCCCACAGATGGATGAATAAAGGGAGATGAAAAATGGCTCGATATTTTTGGAACAAAGGAAGAAAAGTGTTTAGAAGATTATCTGCCAGAAGAGGAAAGAGAGAAAGAGGGGGAGGCAGGGAGGGTAAGTGAATGGATGGAGAGGAAAGAGAGTATAGAGAGTATACTCGGTGGTGATAGACAGACAGAGAAACAAAACATGAAAATAACTTTTTGGTAGACGGATAAAAAATAATTATATATATAACTGTTTGATTGCCGAGACAAAGTCAAACAAGAGATTAGGAAAGAAAATAGGGAATTAGTAACTGAGACGAGACATTGGAAGGTACTCAGAGAGAGAGAGAGAGAGAGAGAGAGAGAGAGAGAGAGAGAGAGAGAGAGAGAGAGAGAGAGAGAGAGAGAGAGAGAGAGAGAGAGAATTTCATACCAATAAAGATTTTAACACGTTTCAATTTCTGTGTCGTGTTTGCAAAAAACTTTTTTTTCGAGACATACGAAAAAAATATTCATGTGTAGGTGATTAAGAGCATTTCTTTACCGTGTTACCTGTCCGCGTCGTGCCGTCTGAAATGAGTGCAATGAAACTGTGAGGTTTGTGAATAACGAGTTGTGGAGTGAATGTTTTATATAGAATTCCAGAATCACGTATATGGACGAGATTTCAATGTGTGCGTCAGGTGAAGGCTGAACTGAAGGGGGAACTGTTGCATTGGTGAAGAGTGGAATTAATTAATGCAGAATGTTCAGCTTATGAATGAAAGTTCGAAAAGCAAATGTGAATAATGAAGTGGTTCAAGATATGACCATAAATGAATGAAAAGTAGAAAAATAGTTGGATTCCTCAATTATTTTGTTGAGGAAACGAAGATTTTTAAACACAATTATGAATGATAAGTAAGATTTTGATGTAAGTAAAGGATTCATGATTATGGCAGGAAATCAAACGATAAAATATATTAAACAATTTAGTATTTTTGCATAAACAAATAATTAAACAAAGTAATATATAATGCAAAGAAACAAAAGACAAACATATAGATACAAAATAGACTATATCGCTACATAAAGAAAGGCAGCGTAAAAAAAATACCTGAAAACAAATTAAAACACCGGATAAGCCTCCATAACACCATAACAATACAATAACTCAATAAAAAGATAGAAAAGATTATTGATATATAAAGAAATATCCTCACACAGAGACGATAAATCCTTTAACACTATTACAACAACGAAATCGGATTAATACGTAAACAAATAAATAAAAAAAAACTAGAGAGTAAACAAATAGGATAAATAATGATAGAAAATATTAGAGAAGATTGGATTACATAGATCAGAGGATAGATAGATAGATGAAAGTGTTTAGTAAATGATAAAATGAAGGAGTAAACAGATGGGTAAACACACTTCCTCCTCCTCCTCTCCTCCTCCCTCCTCCTCCTCCTCCTCCTCCTCCTCTCCTCCTCCTCCTCCTCCTCCCCTTGCCCACTACCTGACAGGACAATTAACATCGGAATGGTACAATAGATAATGCAAATGATAGATAGATAGAGTATGCAATTAATAGGAAGAATAAATATAAAAAAAACGAAATAGAAGAGGACCAGAAATTAATAGATATAAGAATGAGGAATGAAAGAGTTAAAAAGATAAATGAAATAAGTAGAATAGAAAAAAATAGTTATCGAAATAGTATACAAATAAACAGAAGACAAAGCAAACTCACCAACAACGAACACATGAAAAGGAAGGAAATAAAAAGAAAATAAATAAAAGTGAAATAGAATAAATAAACAAAACATTTACACACACACACACACACACACACACACACACACACACACACACACACACACACACACACACACACACACATGCTAAACACACCCTCACCCCCCACCACCGATGTCAGAACCATTGCAGAGGTACAAGTGACTATCGGAACGTGGGTGGGTGAGTGTGGTGGGCGGTGGGCGGTGGGCGGTATTGAGGCAGTGCAGTGATGTTGATGGTGATGGCAGTGTTATGGTGTTACGCTTCAGTGACTCTGACCTCCCCTCACCCACCTCTCTCCTCTCCCCTCTCCTCCCTCCCCCCCTCTCTCTCTTCTCCCCTTTCCTCTATTCTCTGTCTATTTATCTATTTGTATCTATCTATATATCTCTACCTCCCTCTCCTCCCTCTTTCTCTACATTTATCTTTATTTTTCTACTTCCCAACCTGTCTTCCCTTGTTCTCTTTTACTTACCTTTCCTCCTCCTCCTCCTTCCTCCTCCCATTCTCTCAACACACTAGACACATAACTGAAACCCTCACCATCTTCCCCTCAACACCCTTTCCTATCCCCTTCCCTTTCTTCACCCATTACCCTTCCCTTAAAAAATGGCTAGAGTGACCTTATCGAAGCCTTCACCAATACCTCCCTCCCCCTGAATAGCTAAGGGGCCCTTCTGATACCCCTTGTCCCCTTTCCCTTCTCCCTTAATGGTTGTGACTAGTAACCTCTCCCCTTCCCTTCCCTTCCCTTCCCTTCCCTTCCCTTCCCTTCCCTTCCCTTCCCTTCCCTTACCCTCACCTGAACGCCGTCTCGCCCTTCCTACCCTGAGCCGCGAAACTGTCTATCCGAACCGCTGGAAGACTATAAATGCGTGTATTTAATTCGTTCAGTCTCGGATGTGCGGGGGTTCACTGGCCGAATTCGGAGCCGCTTATTGCTATATTGATTCTGGATGAAATGGGATCAAGTTGGTTTTTTTTCCGGCTCAGTTTCGGTAAAAAGTCGTCACTGGTTTTTTATATATATTTTTTTTATGTATGTTTAGATAATTTATGTGTGTGTGTGTGTGTGTGTGTGTGTGTGTGTGTGTGTGTGTGTGTGTGTGTGTGTGTGTGTGTGCGTGCCTGTGTTTGTGTGTGTGTGCGTGTGTGTGTGTACTCGCGTGTTTTTCTCTGGATTAACATCATAAGCTCGGATTTTACTCGCGCTATTAAGCTAATGTATTATTGATATGAGACTCTAATGGATTGTGTGCCGAGTGTGAGCGATAAACAGTTCTTGACATAAAGGCTGACCGGTTGGAAATGAATGCGATTGTGTTTTGTACGGAACCGGATTCGAGGCAACATAACTATGATAGACAATGCATGGATGATTTTGCATGCCACTCACAGTCTTACTTTCCCTATATTAAAATCATACTTTTTTTTCTCCCTATAAATGTTTTTCCTCATTTCGATTATTTTCAAAGTTCCCCACTAAAATATTCCTTTGAAAATTTTGAACCTACAAAATATATAGACTCATTCGTTAAATATTGACCGTAACGCGTCCAATTCAAAAATGTTTTTCAGTAATATATTCCGTGGCTAATTAGCATGATGGCCCACACCTCTATGTGGTCACAGGTAATAAATATTGTTGTGGAATAAAAAGATAATGACTAATATCACTAAATCGTACTTTTGTGACCTAAATTCACGTAGATCAGCGATACCTGCTTCTGAAAACTTGTAATTAAATATAAACAAACGAGATATTAAATAAATACATTTTTTTTCAATATATTTTAATGTATGGGAGACTGGCAAAGGGTTAAAAAACAAAAAACAAAAAATTCCTGTTAGCAATCACTATAAATAAGAAAAAAAAGTGTTCATTGAGCATAAAGGAAGAAAAAGGTTTTATTTTATCGTATAATCAGCGAATCACACACATTCAAAGCTGACCAAAATGAAAGAAAAAAAACCTATATATACGTAAACACACACACACACACACACACACACACACACACACACACACACACACACACACACACACACACACACACACACACACACCTCAAATTACACCCACTAACACCACTACGCTTCAAAAAACTAGTACTAAGACTGACAGGAAATTAAGTCAACATTTCTACTGATATTTCCCTTGATTTTACGTTGTACAGAGTGAAGGGTACGTCAGAGTGAAGGGTACGTCAGAGTGAAGGGCACGTCAAAGTGAAGCCATTGACCCAGACAAAGGTAAAGTTACGTGCAGTTATCGTAAACCCGAATGAAATAAACTTTTAAATCCGACCTTCCCTGCACACTGCCTGAGAGAGAGAGAGAGAGAGAGAGAGAGAGAGAGAGAGAGAGAGAGAGAGAGAGAGAGAGAGAGAGAGAGAGAGAGAGAGAGAGAGAGAGAGAAACAAAATATAGGGATTAAAGGTGTACATGTCAAGTGATAAATTCATAATCTTTCTTTTTTTTCACTCTCTCTCTCTCTCTCTCTCTCTCTCTCTCTCTCTCTCTCTCTCTCTCTCTCTCTCTCTCTCTCTCTCTCTCTCTCTTTCAGTTATTGGAATCGTGAGGTTCAGTTTTATACACCAACGAGAGAGAGAGAGAGAGAGAGAGAGAGAGAGAGAGAGAGAGAGAGAGAGAGAGAGAGAGAGAGAGAGAGAAAGAGAGAGAGAGAGGATAAACAAAAGAAAATGGTGAAAGTTACAAGTCAATTCTCCACACCATGACCAAAAATTAGGCAACATGGCAGTAGGACCAGAGTGTTGCCACCAATACCATCCCTTTTTTTATATATATACTCATAGTAACGAAAGAAAGAATATGATAAAAAAAAACTCTCTCTCTCTCTCTCTCTCTCTCTCTCTCTCTCTCTCTCTCTCTCTCTCTCTCTCTCTCTCTCTCTCTCTCTCTCTCTCTCTCTCTCTCTCTCTCTCTCTCTCTCTCTCTCAATTCCGGTTCGTATACGGAGTGGACACAAAGGATATATGTATTTTTAAAGGAGCGGAAGGAGGCTGCCAACGGGCCTTAAATATTTAGCGAGGAGCCCAAGAGAAGCAAGTGTAAAGCATTGGATACACACCGTCTTGAGCATCCCAGCCGAGGAAGATGTATGGCCGAGGCTTGTCCGAGAGAGGATGAAAAGAGAGTCTGAATGCGCTGCCACACTTGTAAAACACCCTTGTACTGTTTTTTGTTTCATCTACTTTCTCTCTTCCTCTTACTCTTACTCTTCCTTGTCTTCCTTCATCCGCTCTTTCTGCCCTAAAAGACTTGTGTAGTACGGTTTTGTCTCCTACTTTACCCCTCCTCCTTCTCCTCCTCGTCCTCCTCCTCCTCCTCCTCCTCCTCCTCCTCCTCCTCCTCCTCCTCCTCCCCTTTCTTCTTGTTGGTCGTCCTCTCCCGAGAAAACTTGCTTCAAATTGTGACGATGAAATTATTGTTGTCGTGATGGTTTGTGTGTCTCCGTCTTGGGGGGGGAGAGGGGAGAAGGGGAGGAGGGAAGGGTAAGGTGTGTGAGAGGAAAGAAATTGTTGGGAAAGTATTCTACAGTTTTCTCTTATGTTTTTTCCCTCTTGGGGGAGACTTGCAAGGTGTGAAGAGGCGACCAGAAAAGATTTATTGATTGAAGAGACCTTGTTTGCCATGTTTATGAGAGAGAGAGAGAGAGAGAGAGAGAGAGAGAGAGAGAGAGAGAGAGAGAGAGAGAGAGAGAGAGAGAGAGAGAGAGAGAGAGAGAGAACAAAAGCGAAAGAGAAAATTAAAGACAATGTTTCCCTTCCATGAAATATTTTTACTGAGGAGATGCTTGCATTTTAAACAGCCGAGCACAGTGAAGAAATACAAAAGAGAGAGAGAGAGAGAGAGAGAGAGAGAGAGAGAGAGAGAGAGAGGAGAGAGAGAGAGAGAGAGAGAGAGAGAGAGAGAGAATAAAACACCAACACCCAGGGCAAGATAGAATTCATGTCACACAAACGAACCGGGTCTTCTGAAGCTGGTTGTCTATGCTTTAACCTCCTCCCTCCTCCCCCTTCCTTCCCCTTCCTTCCCTTTCACTTTAGACTCCCATTCCTACACAAAGTAACCCTCTACCCCTTTACTTCTGTTCTCTATACCCGTTAAAACTCCCTTCCCTTCTATTCTCTTCGCTTCCCGCATTTATCCCTAACCTGTTAACACTCACCTCTCCCCACCCCTTCATCCCTTCATCCCTTCAGCCCTGCAGCCCTTCAGCCCTTCATCCTTTCCCATGAATCCCCTCACTCCTGTCCTCACACCCTGATCCCCTGCCCTTAAAGCCTCTCTCACCCTCAGCTTCCCCACTTCCTCCTCACCCTTCCACCCTATCCACATCGCTATCTCCACTCTCCTTTCCTTTCCTTGCTCTCCTCCAGCCAAGCCCTTTCCTCTGCCTTCCCCGCGCACCGCTAACGAGGAGGAATGAGAGAGTGTAACCCGCAATGCTCACTGCTTCGAGTTTGGGGAGTCTGGTAACCGTCCTTCCTGCCTCGAGACTCACAGTAACCCCGCCCAAGGGTCTTCTCCTCATTAGGTTAACTCTCTCTCCCCTCGTCTGCTGCCACGGCTGTTAGATCTCCCCAGAGACTTGTGGAGGCTTGGTTAGTTCCCCTCGCTTCCTCTGCTCATCCTCATCCCCTCGCCGCTCAGTACCTAACCACCACCCCGCCCATCCCCCGCCTCTCTATGCCTCTCTCCGTTCTTCCTCGCTCTAACCTCCCTCGTCATCCATCACGGGGACCAATCATACGCGCCTGGCAGCACCCCCGACGCCATCAGCTCACCCATCCAGCAGCCTCGCTAATTAATGAAACAAGACTCCCCTTCCCTCCCTCCCCCCCACCTCACTGCTGCGCGGCATTGCTCACTCCGCTGTGCTTCCCCGCCCGTCCCCTTCATACCTGTACAGCCGAGGGGCGTAATGCTACCCTTCCGTCACCCTTTGGAATTCATCACCCTTTGGAATTTGTCTCTCTTGGATGCCACTAGAATGTAAAGTGGTTAAGCCTCACACACACAGCTCTCTATCACCCTCCTCTGGTTCCTACACCTCTCGGCCCATCTAGGTCAGTGCCCCCACCAGCGTTCTTACCCTAGACCTCGTGACCTGACTGTCCCTGTGGCGCCCTTGAGCAAAGTGACTCATTCTAAAGCCACAGTGTCTGAAGTCTCGGTAACTTTGTCTCGCTAACACACTCCCTCGACGCCTCCTGACTGACATTAAGATAGCCTGCCTGATAATTCCTCCTGCTCCTTTTCTGGAGACTCCTGAGGGTTGCAAGGACGTTAAAGATGAACACCACATCACCATACCACCACACACACATACACACACACACACACACACACACACACACACACACACACACACACACACACACACACACACACACACACACACACACACCCTATGACACTAGACTTTGCTGTTCATCTTGCAGCCTCACGTATCCTCCTCAAGCCTCCATCCGTAGCAGCAGTGTCACTATTAAGGCTTCTCCTCAGAGTTTGAAGGGCGCTGGTTCCTCTTAATTACCAGAGAGTCCGCAGTCCACGTTCGGTCCCTGGCGAGGCTGCTTCTACCCGCCTGCTGCTGATGGACCAACCTTTAGGGACACCTGATACAAATTGCCAAGAGGAAGTGCCAGGTGTCGCAGGAGCCAGCCCGAAAATTAAGGAGCGTGAGGCGTGAGGAACTGAAGACGGGGAAGGGAGGGAGGAAGGCGTGATGGATATGCGGAAAAAACGTGTTAGATGA
>JAPQNM010000025.1:3839866-3849866 GCA_029783475.1 Metacarcinus magister
TAAGTATTATGCTCCCTTCTTTTTTATGCAGTGGAATTTGATTTTTTTTTTCTTTTTTTCTCCCCTGATATTTTTTCCTGTAAATTATTTTGTACCCTTCAGTATCTCATTTTCTTTCATTATTTCAACCTTTTTTCTCATATATTCTTAGGTAATTCACTAACTTTTTATTTACTCAACTCATTTTTACCGTCATATAAGATAGAAAAAAAAGTGTACCTTATTTCAGCCTTTTTCTTACATAATTTACTGATGTTTTTTTAAGTGTCTTGGTTTATCAGTTATGTGATAGCCAGTACAGGTGAGTGATCAATTAATTAGTCAGCTCTTCACCATGTAACTCAGGTAACACAGGTAGGACTCAGACACTGGGTTAATTATGTACCTGGCGAGGAGATGAGGAGGTGAGGCATAGGATCAGTTCATCTGTGTGATATCTAGTCTCCTTTTCCTCATTGCAAGTGTGTTTCTTTTCCTAGTTTATTTCTCACTTCCTCCTCTTCGTTGTTGTTGTCGTTGTTATGGTTTCGTTTTTGTTCCTAATCTGGTTTAAAGGAAAAGAAAGAAGAGGAATTATATATATTATTTATTTGTACGAGTCTGTTTGTCCAAAGCTGACATGGGACATTTATTGGCAAGGTGACGGAGGGGAAAAAGAAATTGAACAAATATTATTCTTTTATAAATTGGTAATATCAACAACTACCACACCATCCTAACCTCTTTTTCCTCCTCCTCCTCCTCCTCCTCCTCCTCCTCCTTCTCCTCTTCCTCTTCCTCTTCCTCCTAGTAACAGAATACAGGTAGGTAGAGACTCACCTTACCTGCCAAGCTTACCTGGTCACTGTTCCTCAAGAATAAACAATATATTTTCCAGCTAACAAAGGCTGTAACATTGCCTCTGAAGACTTGAGAATCCTGGCTATATAGGGGGAAGCAAAGGGATTATTCTCTCTCTCTCTCTCTCTCTCTCTCTCTCTCTCTCTCTCTCTCTCTCTCTCTCTCTCTCTCTCTCTCTCTCTCTCTCTCTTTCGCTTGACTCACTTCCTTACAATTTCCTACTAATTTTTTCCTCCCCTCATCCTCCTTCCTATCACCATCCCTCTCCTTCATTTCCTCCTCCTCCTCCTCCTCCTCCTCCTCCTCCTTCGTTCTTGTCTAGAAAAATCATTATATATTTTTTTTCATCAACCTCCACAATTCCACTTAAGTCGTGCAGATCCTCGCCAAGGTGGAGCCGAGGAAGGGAAGACACAGGGTGGAGCGGAATTATATCCATTATTCACTGTACAGGGTGACGCAGAATTAGTGTTGATGGAAGGCAAGGGAATTAAATGTGAAGTGACGAGTGTTTTTTGGTTACATAACTTTTTCGTTCACTCTTATTTTCCATTTTTTTTTATACATGAAGATTTTTTTTATTACGGATTTCTATGTTATCTTGTTTTTTATAATTGCTTAGTTTTTTTTATTTATACATCGTTAAGTTGCTTTTAGGAGATGGAAAAAGGTATGTAAAATGTTATTATTTATTTTCTAGAGTGAATGGAAAAGATGAAGATTTATATCCACTCTCATATGTATTCCCTTTCCGTCCTCTGCCGGTTGCCTGCTGTGGTGTTCGGTTGAAAAATCGGTAACAATCGTGTTTAATACCAACATTTGCATCCCTTTCCTTTTTTTGGCGTCCGTATTGTTATTTCCATGATAAAATGGCAACATATTTCCACAACAGTTGTAACGAATAGCAAGCCACCACCTGCCTCCCTCACCCTCCTTATTCCTTCTCCTTTCCTTCCTCTTACCTTCTTCTCTCCCTCCTTGTCTCTCTCCACTCCCTTTCTCTCCTTCTCTCCCTCCCTGTCTCTCTCCACTCCCTTTCTCCTTTCCACCCAAATCCTAACACCCAAATCCCTTGCAATATTCCCCTTTAGTACTCCTCTCCCCTCTCTTTCCCTTATTTCCTCCCCTCTTCTAGCACTCTCTCCTTCTCTTCTCACTTCCTACCTTCTTCCTCCCTTCCTCCCTTCCTCCCATTTCGCTTTTCTTTTCTCTCTATGATGCTTCCTTCCCCTTGCCATCTCCTCTTCCCCTCTTCGTGTGTGTGCTTCCTCATTCCTCTGTCCTCTTTGACTCCTCTTGAATGTCCCAGTATCTCCCTCTTCTGTTCCTCTTACCTCCCTTCCCTCTCACCTTCCACTGATTCCTTCCTCTGTTTCCTTCCTCTGCCTTGCCTTCCTGCACCTCCCCTTGTCACATGGTACTAGGCAAGAATCTTTTTTTCCCTTCTCTGTTTCCCCTCTCCTCTTCCCTCTTCTCCTCTCCGTCAGATTCATCCCCTTGCTTCCCTCTCCTCTTCTCTCTTCTTCCTTCTTTCCTTCTCTTGCCAATTCTCGTTTTTTTCTTCTCTCCACCTCTTCTTTCTATCCCTCTTTCGTTCCTCTCGCTTCGTCTCCTTCTTTCCCTTCATTCCTCTCCCTTCCCCTCATAACTCTCTTTCTTGTAAGTCTTAAAGGAGAGGAAAACTAACCCAGTTGTCACCATTATGGCACACACACGCACGCACACGCACACACTCTCTCTCTCTCTCTCTCTCTCTCTCTCTCTCTCTCTCTCTCTCTCTCTCTCTCTCTCTCTCTCTCTCTCTCTCTCTCTCTCTCTGTCAACATATTTTCCCCTCTTTCCCTCTGTAATTTCATCTCGTCTCTTACGTTATCTTGTTCGGTTAGTGCATTCATCCCTCATTCTCCCTCTATCTCGTTCATCTCAATATCTTCACACCTTCACGCTACTCTCTCTCTCTCTCTCTCTCTCTCTCTCTCTCTCTCTCTCTCTCTCTCTCTCTCTCTCTCTCTCTCTCTCTCTCTCTCTCTCTCTCTCTCTCTCTCTCTCTCTCTCTCTCTCTCAATAGTCCTTTTTTTCCCTTCTGTTTTGCATTCCCTTTATCCTCCCTCTCATGTTTCTCAGTATTCACACCTCCTCCTCCTCCTCCTCCTCCTCCTCCTCCTCCTCCTCCTCCTCCTCCTCTCATCATATTTTCTTTTCCATGCCAGTCGTCACATTCCTCGCCCAAACGCCCTTCTCTCCCTTCCTTCACGCCCTTCTCTCCGTTGTGTTGAAGTAGGCACGAGAATGCATCTCAGGAGAACCGAATACAAAATAAATACACTTCCACGCCCCACCGTATATTTTTTTCTCTCCCCTCCGTCCCTCACTCCCACTTTTCTCCTCTCCTTTCCTCCCTCACCTTGTTTCCCCTTCTTTCTTCCCCTCCACCCCAGGAAAGGTGAGGGAAAAATAGTAGACGAATGGAGGACAGGAACAGATGGACATGCAAATAGCTTTCTTTCCTCTCGCTTCAAGACAAAGTGGCAGCTTCCCTCTCTCTCTCTCTCTCTCTCTCTCTCTCTCTCTCTCTCTCTCTCTCTCTCTCTCTCTCTCTCTCTCTCTCTCTCTCTCTCTCTCTCTCTCTCTCTCTCTCTCTCTCTCTCTCTCTCTCTCTCTCTCTCTCTTAATATGAACATGTAACATAACATATGTAACAAAAAAATTTATGTAGATTCAAGGAGGAATAAAAAAGAGGAAAAGGGAAGACAAGAAGGAGGAGGAGGAGGAGGAGGAGGAGGAGGAGGAGGAGGAGGAGGAGGAGGGAGGGGAGGAGGAAGACCTGATTCCCCTTCAACTGAATGGCAGCAGCTTCAGAATATGATTGACGACCGACTCTTATTCCCATGTTTCAGGAATCGTTCTTGTGTTCACCTCAGCAAACGTTGGGAATCCTTTGACCTTGAAGCAATGAAACGTTTTTTATTCATTTCTTTTCTTTTTTTATTATTATTTATTTGTTTATCAAGACGTTGTTGTTCTCGTTTGTGTTCATTTCTATCTAGTATTATTCTCTGTGTGTGCTATTCTTTAATTTCAACAGTTTTAGGGGGAAAGAGAGAGGAAATGGAGAGAGAGAGAGAGAGAGAGAGAGAGAGAGAGAGAGAGAGAGAGAGAGAGAGAGAGAGAGAGAGAGAGAGAGAGAGAGAGACGTAATCTCCGGCCAGAGGTCCTGTTTCCGCTTCCTTGTGTAATCCCAAAAAGATACAACATTTTTCTCACTTTTTTTCCCCTCACTCCTCCATTCTCTCCAGCAGTGTTTCCTCCTCCACTTTCCTTCTCCACACCTCCGAACTGCCTCAAGTGGGCATTCGTCTCCACCACAAAAAGTATTGCCTTCCATTCTTCTTCCCCTTTTTTAAGTATTTTTTTCACCTTCAGAATACTAATATAAAAAAATAAGTGAAAGAAATAAGTGCACCATACATTGACGAATCGATGTATACCTCCTATAGACGAGGATATACATAACACTATACATATTTAAGGTGAGAAAAAGTTGTTTTCATACATGTGGGAAAAGGAGAAATTGAGGAGAAGGAAGAGAAGGAAGAAGAAATAGTGGTGTGATGTTGGTCTTCCTTCGCTGTGCCAAACTTAGCTGGATAAGGAAGGTTTAAAGAATGGGTTGCCAAAGTGGGCGGTGCCACACCCTGAGGGAGGTGGAAGGATCTAGGGAGGCGGTGAGAGAAAAGGGGGGCGGCAGGGTGGCATTAGAACCAAGTAATGATTTATGTTTTCCAATAAAATCTATGGGATGAAATATATAATAATTTACTGAATCAAGCACTGCACCAAGCACTAGGGATGTGTCCTGAGAGCCAAGGGGGGGGCGGGGTGGGGGTGCAGCATGAAAAAGTTTTGGAACCACTAGTTTAAAGCATTGTATTGACGTAACACATCCTGAGGCTCCTTTAGTGGCCTGTCCTTACCCTCTCTTCCTTTTCTTCTCCCTCCTCCTCCTTCCTCCTCCTCCTCCTTTATTTTCTGTAACGGATATGTTATCAATTTTTCATATCTGTAGTGTGCCAAAGGAGGAGGTGGGT
Source organism: Metacarcinus magister (assembly GCA_029783475.1). Classification (NCBI taxonomy): domain Eukaryota; kingdom Metazoa; phylum Arthropoda; class Malacostraca; order Decapoda; family Cancridae; genus Metacarcinus; species Metacarcinus magister. The sequence continues at coordinate 3,844,798 of JAPQNM010000025.1, forward strand.
GGTGAGGAGCCTTCCCTCTTTTCTGTCCTACTTACTCACTGCTGATCTGTGGGATAGATTAGTTGATTGGAGCAGGTAATTTTCCTTTAAACCAATTAGTTTTTTTTGTTTCCTGCTCTTTCAGTGTTCCTATTTTCACCTCCTCTTCTTCTTCCTCTTCCTCTTCCTCCTCCTCCTCCTCCTCCTCCTCCTCCTCCTCCTCCTCCTTCTTCTTCTTCTTCTTCTTCCTCCTCCATGTGGTCTTTGGATGGCGTGCAATGTGAGGGATGAAAAGAGGATGAGATTGTAGCGGCAAGGGAGGAAATGATTCTGGATGACTTCCTTCTCCTCCGCCTCCTCGTCGTCGTCCTCCTTGATCTTCTTCTCCTCCTCCTCCTCCTCCTCCACCTGTGATGGTAGATTAGGAGAGTTTATTCAGACGAGTTTCCTTTGAGTGAGTTATGTTGCCTCATCTTCATTATACGAGGGAAAATTTATGCAAGTAGAGAACGTAAAAGTAGCAGTGGTAGTGGTGGTGGTGGTGGTAGAAGAGAAAGAAGAGGAAAAGAAGGAGAGATTAGAGGAACAGAAAACCAGAGGAGATAGTAAGAAAGAAATACACACAACCAAAAACAAGTCAAACCAACAAACACACACACGCATAAACAGAAACAAACAAGCACGTGTCAGCACCTGGTCTTAACTAGTCTCTCACCTGTCATAAAATCACCTTAAAAAATCCTTCGTATCCTTACTTTTTACCACGTGAGATGAGAAGGAAGCAACACAAGTCACTCCAACACGTTATCTCAGTGTGTTGCAGAGAAGAAGTGTTCTTTTTTCTCTCTTCCCTGCTAAGAACTTAATGAGGGAGGAAGAGAGGGAGATGAGAAGTGAATTGAGGTAGAGAGAGGGAGAGATAAGGAGGGAGGCGTTTGGGGGGAAAGCTGAGTGAGACAGGGAGAGATGGTAGTGAAAGAGGAGGAGGAAATTAACATGAGGAAGAGAGGAAGGGAGTTGAGTGAAAGTGGAAGGTAAGAGGGAGGAGTACTATGGAGTAGAGAGTAAGGGAAGAAAGGAGTGAAGGAGGTGATGTAAGAAGGGATGAAGGATGAAGGATGGAATAGGGAAGGATAGTGTAAGTGTAGAGTGCGCGGAGATAAAGTGAGAGAGGGAGAGCAAGGGGGAGGAGAATGAACCAAGCACTGTGAGGAAAGTGGAGGTTGGAGGGGCTGGGGAGGGGGGGGGGAGAGCTTATAGAGCCGCGGTGGCCCCTGAAGAGAGCCACAAGTGAGCTTGATGGTGCCACTGCATGTCATAACCCAGGATGGCACTGCGCCCGCCAGCCCTTAGTGGTAATGGGTGAGGGTGGAGGGGAAGGAACACGGCTCACCTCTCACCACAACCTCCAACACCACAATCACTATTACTACCACTACGACGCTTCTATCGCTACTAGTATTACCACCACCACCAAAAATTATCTTATCCACCTCAAATACCACCGCTGAGGTTAGATAAGTCCCTCTAGTTTGTTTGTTTTAGGTGTAAAGAGGATGTGAGTTGGTCAGGAAGGTACAGGATGTGAGGAGAAAGGATTGTGTAGTGCAGTGTATGAAGTTTCTGTATTTTCTGGTGAATATCTATCATTTTATTTGTATACCATAAACGATTTTTTGTATTTTGGGTGTTTATGTCTGATAAATTCGTTATAGAAACACAATATGAGTTAATTTTTATGCAGCGATTAATTAATTAGCGTTATTTCTGTGTGTTTATGTTGCAAGAAAGCCAAGAGTGTTGTTCCGTGTGTGTTTCTGTCGCCTGCCTTGGCTTGCTCATAATTCAGGTCGTGGTTTTCAAGTTTTCTCTCATATTTTATGCGTAACTTTCCTTAATCGTGTTGTAAGGAGCATCACTTTTAGCCTAAGGTGTTGTTGTTGTTCTCGGTGTTGTATTTATAACCTGCGACGTATCTTTGCGTCGTGTTTTGCTTCGCTTTATAACTTCTGCACCTGTGTTTGTAAAGCTAGAAAAGTGGAGAGAGTTATCGTGGATTGGTGGTTACAGTCTTTATAAAGCAGAGTTTAAAAATATCACATAAGGCTACACGATTGAGTGTCTTGTCTTTCGTTATTTTATTATTTACACGTTAGAAATTCACGAGAGATGAAAAATGCTGTTTGTGTTTCCTGTATATATGTAGTCGTGTTTTCTTCTGTTTGATCTAGTATATTCACCACTGTACATTTTTACTTTCCATTCCCTTTGAAAACAGTTCAGCCAAATCGTCTCCATATCTCCCTCTCCATCAGGTCTCTCAAGGCTAGTGTGGGAGAGGACTATTTGTGTTCCTTCGTCTTCGTCGTCCTCTCGTATATCCTCCCAGGAAGTGTTATCATGCGCTGGGATGCCTGTGGACGTGATGAACAAAGCTGGTGTTAATACGTTACCCTCTAGCACTCCACTCTTGATGCTGTGTTGATAGATGTGGATGTTGCTCTTATGTCTGGTGGTAGTGGTAGTAGTAGTAGTAGTAGTAGTAGTAGTAGTAGTAGTAGCAGCAGCAGTAGTGGTAGTGTTAATAACTATAATGTTAATAATAATAATAATGATAATAATAATAATAATGATAATAATAATAATGGTAATGATAATGATGATAATAATAATAACAATGATAATAATAATAATGGTAATAATAATAATAATAACAATGAGTCGTATCATCCCACACCACAATACTCCAACACAAAAGAGTGAAACACAACTATAATACCCAGGAATCATTTTAGCATCATTTTCCTGCAAATCAAAACAAAAATAGTTACCGATATTTCCCCTTCTCAACGGGGCAACATTTTGTTATGCTCGTATTCACAGAACAAATAACAAACAAACAAACAAAAATACTAACTTACAATCACACTTATAAAAAAAAAGAATCAGGGTCTAAATATATACAAATTTCTTTCCCAGCGGTACAATTTGAAAAGTTTGTGATAATTAAAGAAATAAATAAAAATCGATAGGAAACATAAAAATGAAGCCCTTCGGTAGCGCTGTCACGGATCCCCGGGGACTGGGCAGCGCATTTTGTCGATTCCCTTTTCAAATTATGTTCCGTAACTGTAATGGAATAATGTGAGAGGAGTTTTGTATAATTAACTGTGCCATGTGGAGCAGAAAGAGTGAATATTACGATTGAAAATATTTATACATTACTTTATTTGTTGGTAATGAAATTAATTAAGTTTGGCAAGTATATTTTCCGCTAGAGAACATCATTAGAAGGATTATTAATGTAGTGTTGTTGTTATTGCTATTATTAGTGGTATTAGTAAGGTTATTATTAGGATTAAGATTATTATCAATATTATTGTTGTGGACAATTTTGATTTGATGGAAAACGAAGTGAAAGGAATTGCATTGCATATGAGTTTCCGTTATTATTATTATTATTAATATTATTATTATTATTATTATTATTATTGTTATTATTATTATCATTATTATTATTATTATTATTATCATTATTATTATTATTATCATAAAAGAGGTGATGATTTTAATAATTTTCTGTCTGACTGAACGCGTAATTTGAAAGAATTTACACAATGGAGGTGGATGAAACACACACACACACACACACACACACACACACACACACACACACACACACACACACACACACACACACACACACACACACACACACACACACACAGAACAAAACAAAAGACAAACAAAATATTATATGAATGCAACTATTCAACGTAACTCGGAACAAAAAAAAATATTAGGCACATATAACGAAGCTTTTAATTACCAAAACGCAAACTTAGCATCCATTAGGCAAAAACACATCCATTCTGTGTTTGTTTGTTTTTTTTCTTTCCCTCCACTGACATGTTAGCAACGTGGGCATTACGCTGGAAATCAACGCGAAAAAAATATGTATAAAGTTCGCCTTTGTGAGTGGAAGTGATTTTTGAGTCTGTTTACGAATGATATTTTTACGTTAATCAAGGTAATTAGAGTTTTTGAAGGTGAGAAAATGACACATGTAGTTTTGATAGAAATGAAGTGATAGTAGAAGTAGTAGTAGTAGTAGTAATAGTAGAAATAGTAGTAGTAGTAGTAGTAGTTGTAAAGTATAAAGAGCAGGATTACACACACACACACACACACGCACGCGCACACACACCACACCACAAGCCGAGGAATAGAAAGGTTTTTGCTGAAATTGATAAAAGTCGAATAATAAAACTAAATTGACACCTTCTCCCAAAACCGAGGACGCTGGAAACTTGATGAATGGCGCGAAGACTTGAAACTTTTGGAAACAAGTGACTCGCGCGGAAAAGCTGCAGCAAAAACACGCTGGATGAAGATAAGAACCAGAGGAAGAGGAGGAGGAGGAGGAGGAGGAGGAGGAGGAGGAGATGGAAGAGAAGGTGAAGGACGAAGGAGAAGATAGACGAAAGATCAGAACGTGAAAGGAGAGAAAGAAGCTTAGTCTGGAGGAGAGGAAAAGAAGGAGGAGGAGGAGGAGGAAGAGGAGGGATAAAATGTAAGAAAAAATTGAAAACTAAAATGTTGAATTGCATAAAAGTAAAAGAAGATTAAAGCCACACTAGCGTGGAAAAAGGGCATTAATGACTCCCCTTCCATCTTGTTTTTTTTTATATCTGCCATCTTGAATTTCATAAGGAATCCAATCCTCTGCCTTTTTTATTTTTTTATTATTTATTTTTTTTTTAAGAAGGGCGAGAGAGAGGAGGAAAAGGTGGATTTACCCGCTCACTCCTAAGTAAAAATACATACACTAATGCACTTAACACCCACGCACACACACACACACACACACACACACACACACACACACACACACACACACACACACACACACACACACACACCACACACACACACACACACTGAGGAGTTAACGGAGGAGAAAAAGAAACCAATTAGAACTTACAATACAAGAGAGAGAGAGAGAGAGAGAGAGAGAGAGAGAGAGAGAGAGAGAGAGAGAGAGAGAGAGAGAGAGAGAGAGAGAGAGAGAGAGAGAGAGAAATAAAGAG
>JAPQNM010000025.1:3854866-3864866 GCA_029783475.1 Metacarcinus magister
CTTTTCCATTTCTCTATCCGTCTCTGTTTACTTCCCAATCTTAATCTCTGCTTGTCTTGTCATCTCTGTTCGTGTGTCAGTTAAGACCCGCTAGTCAGCCCTTAGTGAGGCGTCTCGTGGTGGCATTCAAGACGAACTTACAACTTGCCTTTGATCCGTCTTAGGTCTTCATCACGTCCAGGAAGAGGAGGAGGAGGAGGAGGGGAAGGGGAGGAAATGGTAGTCTGGTGGTGATGACGGTAGTGGTAGTGGTGGTGGTGGTGGTGGTGGTGCTGGTGATGGTGGTGGTATAAATGCAGGAAGAATGGAAATAAAACAGAAGGATTAATTTAGCTTTTTGTCCATGTTGCCTCGACTTTGGTGCTTTCATATATTTTTACCCCTGGTGTATTTTCTCTCTTTCTCTCTTTCTCTCCCTCCCTCCCTCTCTCTCTCTTTACTCAGGCTTTTCCGTTAGTGCTGCTGTTACTCTTTCTCCTCCTGATACTCTCCCTACGACCTCCACTTCAAACTACGTCTTCGTAATGCCTCACCAAAACCGGGGTGCCGCTCCTGATCCAGCTGGAGGGAGATTGCCTCGCAGAACAATATTTCCCGCGCACGATAAGAGAGCACAGGAGTGATTTGTAACCCTCCACACCCTCACCCCTGCCTCTCTGGGTTTCTTTGGGGTGTGGAAGAGGCGTTTGGGGAGGAAAAGTGAGGTTGAAGGTGGTAGATTGTGTGGTAGGGGAGAAGGGAGTATAGTTAACCATCCATTCCCTCTGCTCCCTGTCTTCCTGGTCTTCTTTGGGGAGGGAAGAAGCGTTTAGAGAAGGGGAGTATATCTGAGGGTGGTAGATTAACCCATTCACCGTGATAATGCAAAAAGTTTCTTGTATCGCCTGTGATCTAATAATTTATGATTTTTCAATCTATACATTGAATAATATGCTTAGGATAGTAAATTTCTCCTGGTCTATCCGATTTGAACAGTAGCATCAACACATCGTTTAGTCTTAGGTTACATAAGTTATTTAAAATCTACTACTGTCATTATGAATATTTTCACTAGTACTAATAAATACAGAATTTTAATTTTTTTTTAAATTACTTTCTTCCTCGTTTTCTCGAAAGCTATTAGAGATATTGGAAATATCATTGCATCATCTGATACAAATAATTCAACTGTACAACTGATATTATGAATATTTGTTCTATGACTAATAATTATGCAGTAAAATAAAACCGTATTTTTATATAAAAACATGACTTTCCTCGTCATTTTCTTGAAAGCTATTAGAGATATTGGAAATATAATTGCAGCATCTGATAGACCTAATTAAACTGTACAACTGATATTATGAATATTTGTTCTATGACTAATAATTACGCAGTAAAATGAAACTTAATATTTATTTAAAAACATGACTTTCCTCCTCATTTTCTCGAAAGCTATTAGAGATATTGGAAATATCATTGCAGAAGCTGATACACCTAATTAAACTGTACAACTGATATTATGAATATTTTTTCTATGACTAATAATTACGCAGTAAAATGAAACTTAATATATATTTAAAAACATGAATTTCCTCCTCATTTTCCCGAAAGCTATTAGAGATATTGGAAATATCATTGCAGCATTTGATACACCTAATTAAACTGTACAACTGTCATTATGAATATTTGTTCTATGACTAACAATTACGCAGTAAAATTAAACTTAATATTTATTTAAAAACATGACTTTCCTCCTCATTTTCTCGAAAGCTATTAGAGATATTGGAAATATCATTACAGCATCTCATACACCTAATTAAACTGTACAACACTCATTATGAATATTTGTTCTATGACTAATAATTACTCAGTAAAATGAAACTTAATATTTTAATATAAACATAACTTTTCTCCTCATTTCCTCGAAAGCTATTAGAGATATTGGAAATATCATTGCAGCATCTGATACACCTAATTAAACTGTATAACTGTCATTATTAATATTTGTTCTATGACTAATAATTACGCAGTAAAATGAAACTTAATATTTATATAAAAACATGAATTTCCTCCTCATTTTCTCGAAAGCTATTAGAGATATTGGAAATATCATTGCAGCATCTGATAGACCTAATTAAACTGTAAAACTGAAATTATGAATATTTGTTCTATGACTAATAATTACGCAGTAAAATGAAACTTAATATTTATATAAAAACATGATTTTCCTCCTCATTTTCCCGAAAGCTATTAGAGATATTGGAAATATCATTGCAGCATCTGATACACCTAATTAAACTGTACAACTGTAATTATGAATATTTGTTCTATGACTAATAATTACGCAGTAAAATGAAACTTAATATTTATATATAAACATGACTTTCCTCCTCATTTTCCCGAAAGCTATTAGAGATATTGGAAATATCATTGCAGCATCTGATACACCTAATTAAACTGTAAAACTGTATTATGAATATTTGTTCTATGACTAATGATTACGCAGTAAAATTAACCTTAATATTTATTTAAAAACATGACTTTCCTCCTCATTTTCTCGAAAACTATTAGAGATATTGGAAATATCATTGCAGCATCTGATACACCTAATTCAAACTGTACATTTGATATTATGAATATTTGTTCTATGGCTAATAATTACGCAGTAAAATGAAACTTAATATTTATATAAAAACATGATTTTCCTCCTCATTTTCTCGAAAGCTACTAGAGATATTGGAAATATCATTGCAGCATCTGATACACCTAATTAAACTGTACAATTGTCATTATGAATATTTGTTCTATGACTAATAATTACGCAGTAAAATGAAACTTAATTTTTATATAAAAACATGACTTTCCTCCTCATTTTCTCGAAAGCTATTAGAGATATTGGAAATATCATTGCAGCATCTGATAGACCTAATTAAAATCTAGTACTGTCATTATGAATATTTTCACTAGTACTAATAAATACTGAATTTTACTTTTTTTTAAATTACTTTCTTCCTCGTTTTCTCGAAAGCTATTAAAGATATTGGAAATATCATTGCATCATCTGATACACCTAATTCAACTGTACAACTGATATTTTGAATATTTGTTCTATGACTAATAATTACGCAGTAAAATAAAACCGTATTTTTATATAAAAACATGACTTTCCTCGTCATTTTCTCGAAAGCTATTAGAGATATTGGAAATATCATTGTAGCATCTGATAGACCTAATAAAACTATACAACTGATATTATGAATATTTGTTCTATGACTAATAATTACGCAGTAAAATGAAACTTAATATATATTTAAAAACATGAATTTCCTCCTCATTTTCCCGAAAGCTATTAGCGATATTGGAAATATCATTGCAGCATCTGATACACCTAATTAAACTGTAAAACGCTCATTATGAATATTTGTTCTATGACTAATAATTACTCAGTAAAATGAAACTTTATATTTTTATATAAACAACTTTTCTCCTCATTTCCTAGAAAGCTATTACAGATATTGGAAATATCATTGCAGCATCTGATACACCTAATTAAACTGTACAACTGTCATTATTAATATTTGTTCTATGACTAATAATTACGCAGTAAAATGAAACTTAATATTTATATAAAAACATGAATTTCCTCCTCATTTTCTCGAAAGCTATTAGAGATATTGGAAATATCATTGCAGCATCTGATAGACCTAATAAAACTGTACAACTGATATTATGAATATTTGTTCTATGACTAATAATTACGCAGTAAAATGAAACTTAATATTTATTTAAAAACATGAATTTCCTCCTCATTTTCTCGAAAGCTATTAGAGATATTGGAAATATCATTGCAGCAGCTGATATACCTAATTAAACTGTACAACTGATATTATGAATATTTTTTCTATGAATAATAATTACGTAGTAAAATGAAACTTAATATATATTTAAAAACATGAATTTCCTCCTCATTTTCCCGAAAGCTATTTGAGATATTGGAAATATCATTGCAGCATCTGATACACCTAATTAAACTGTAAAACGCTCATTATGAATATTTGTTCTATGACTAATAATTACTCAGTAAAATGAAACTTAATATTTTTATATAAACAACTTTTCTCCTCATTTCCTCGAAAGCTATTACAGATATTGGAAATATCATTGCAGCATCTGATACATCTAATTAAACTGTACAACTGTCATTATTAATATTTGTTCTATGACTAATAATTACGCAGTAAAATGAAACTTAATATTTATATAAAAACATGAATTTCCTCCTCATTTTCTCGAAAGCTATTAGAGATATTGGAAATATCATTGCAGCATCTGATAGACCTAATTAAACTGTAAAACTGAAATTATGAATATTTGTTCTATGACTAATAATTACGCAATAAAATGAAACTTAATATTTATATAAAAACATGACTTTCCTCCTCATTTTCCCGAAAGCTATTAAAAATATTGGAAATATCATTGCAGCATCTGATACACCTAATTAAACTGTACAACTGTAATTATGAATATTTGTTTTATGACTAATAATTACGCAGTAAAATGAAACTTAATATTTATATAAAAACATGACTTTCCTCCTCATTTTCCCGAAAGCTATTAGAGATATTGGAAATATCATTGCAGCATCTGATACACCTCATTAAACTGTACAAATGTCATTATGAATATTTGTTCTATGACTAATAATTACGCAGTAAAATTAAACTTAATATTTATTTAAAAACATGACTTTCTTCCTCATTTTCTCGAAAGCTATTAGAGATATTGGAAATATCATTGCAGCATCTGATACACCTAATTCAACTATACATTTGATATTATGAATATTTGTTCTATGGCTAATAATTACGTAGTAAAATGAAACTTAATATTTATATAAAAACATGACTTTCCTCCTCATTTTTTCGAAAGCTACTAGAGATATTGGAAATATCATCTCAGCATCTGATAAACCTAATTAAACTGTATAACTGTCATTATGAATATTTGTTCTATGACTAATAAATACGCAGTAAAATGAAACTTAATTTTTATATAAAAACACGACTTTCCTCCTCATTTTCTCGAAAGCTATTAGAGATATATGAAATATCATTGCAGCATCTGATACACCTAATTAAAATCTAGTACTGTCATTATGAATATTTCCACTAGTACTAATAAATACTGAATTTTACTTTTTTTTAAATTACTTTCTTCCTCGTTTTCTCGAAAGCTATTAGAGATATTGGAAATATCATTGCATCATCTGATACACCTAATTCAACTGTACAACTGATATTATGAATATTTGTTCTATGACTAAAAATACGCAGTAAAATAAAACCGTATTTTTATATAAAAACATGACTTTCCTCGTCATTTTCTTGAAAGCTATTAGAGATATTAGAAATATAATTGCAGTATCTGATAGACCTAATAAAACTGTACAACTGATATTATGAATATTTGTTCTATGACTAATAATTACGCAGTAAAATGAAACTTAATATTTATTTAAAAACATGAATTTCCACCTCATTTTATCGAAAGCTATTAGAGATATTGGAAATATCATTGCAGCAGCTGATATACCTAATTAAACTGTACAACTGATATTATGAATATTTTTTCTATGACTAATAATTACGCAGTAAAATGAAACTTAATATATATTTAAAAACATGAATTTCCTCCTCATTTTCCCGAAAGCTATTTGAGATATTGGAAATATCATTGCAGCATCTGATACACCTAATTAAACTGTAAAACGCTCATTATAAATATTTGTTCTATGGCTAATAATTACTCAGTAAAATGAAACTTAATATTTTTATATAAACAACTTTTCTCCTCATTTCCTCGAAAGCTATTACAGATATTGGAAATATCATTGCAGCATCTGATACATCTAATTAAACTGTACAACTGTCATTATTAATATTTATTCTATGACTAATAATTACGCAGTAAAATGAAACTTAATATTTATATAAAAACATGAATTTCCTCCTCATTTTCTCGAAAGCTATTAGAGATATTGGAAATATCATTGCAGCATCTGATAGACCTAATGAAACTGTAAAACTGAAATTATGAATATTTGTTCTATGACTAATAATTACGCAGTAAAATGAAACTTAATATTTATATAAAAACATGACTTTCCTCCTCATTTTCCCGAAAGCTATTAAAAATATTGGAAATATCATTGCAGCATCTGATACACCTAATTAAACTGTACAACTGTAATTATGAATATTTGTTTTATGACTAATAATTACGCAGTAAAATGAAACTTAATATTTATATAAAAACATGACTTTCCTCTTCATTTTCCTGAAATCTATTAGAGATATTGGAAATATCATTGCAGCATCTGATACACCTCATTAAACTGTACAACTGTCATTATGAATATTTGTTCTATGACTAATAATTACTCAGTAAAATGAAACTTAATATTTTTATATAAACAACTTTTCTCCTCATTTCCTCGAAAGCTATTACAGATATTGGAAATATCATTGCAGCATCTGATACACCTAATTAAACTGTACAACTGTCATTGTTAATATTTGTTCTATGACTAATAATTACGCAGTAAAATGAAACTTAATATATATATAAAAACATGAATTTCCTCCTCATTTTCTCGAAAGCTATTAGAGATATTGGAAATATCATTGCAGCATATCATAGACCTAATTAAACTGTAAAACTGAAATTATGAATATTTGTTCTATGACTAATAATTACGCAGTAAAATGAAACTTAATATTTATATAAAAACATGACTTTCCTCCTCATTTTCCCGAAAGCTATTAAAAATATTGGAAATATCATTGCAGCATCTGATACACCTAATTAAACTGTACAACTGTAATTATGAATATTTGTTTTATGACTAATAATTACGCAGTAAAATGAAACTTAATATTTATATAAAAACATGACTTTCCTCCTCATTTTCCCGAAAGCTATTAGAGATATTGGAAATATCATTGCAGCATCTGATACACCTCATTAAACTGTACAACTGTCATTATGAATATTTGTTCTATGACTAATAATTACGCAGTAAAATTAAACTTAATATTTATTTAAAAACATGACTTTCCTCCTCATTTTCTCGAAAGCTATTAGAGATATTGGAAATATCATTGCAGCATCTGATACACCTAATTCAACTATACATTTGATATTATGAATATTTGTTCTATGACTAATAATTACGCAGTAAAATGAAACTTAATATTTATATAAAAACATGACTTTCCTCCTCATTTTTTCAAAAGCTACTAGAGATATTGGAAATATCCTCTCAGCATCTGATAAACCTAATTAAACTGTACAACTGTCATTATGAATATTTGTTCTATGACTAATAAATACGCAGTAAAATGAAACTTAATTTTTATATAAAAACACGACTTTCCTCCTCATTTTCTCGAAAGCTATTAGAGATATTGGAAATATCATTGCAGCATCTGATACACCTAATTAAAATCTAGTACTGTCATTATGAATATTTCCACTAGTACTAATAAATACTGAATTTTACTTTTTTTTAAATTACTTTCTTCCTCGTTTTCTCGAAAGCTATTAGAGATATTGGAAATATCATTGCATCATCTGATACACCTAATTCAACTGTACAACTGATATTATGAATATTTGTTCTATGACTAAAAATACGCAGTAAAATAAAACCGTATTTTTATATAAAAACATGACTTTCCTCGTCATTTTCTTGAAAGCTATTAGAGATATTAAAAATATAATTGCAGCATCTGATAGACCTAATAAAACTGTACAACTGATATTATGAATATTTGTTCTATGACTAATAATTACTCAGTAAAATGAAACTTAATATTTTTATATAAACAACTTTTCTCCTCATTTCCTCGAAAGCTATTACAGATATTGGAAATATCATTGCAGCATCTGATACACCTAATTAAACTGTACAACTGTCATTATTAATATTTGTTCTATGACTAATAATTACGCAGTAAAATGAAACTTAATTTTTATATAAAAACATGAATTTCCTCCTCATTTTCTCGAAAGCTATTAGAGATATTGGAAATATCATTGCAGCATCTGATAGACCTAATTAAACTGTAAAACTGAAATTATGAATATTTGTTCTATGACTAATAATTACGCAGTAAAATGAAACTTAATATTTATATAAAAACATGACTCTCCTCCTCATTTTCCCGAAAGGTATTAAAAATATTGGAAATATCATTGCAGCATCTGATACACCTCATTAAACTGTACAACTGTAATTATGAATATTTGTTCTATGACTAATAATTACGCAGTAAAATGAAACTTAATATTTATATATAAACATGACTTTCCTCCTCATTTTCCCGAAAGCTATTAAAGATATTGGAAATATCATTGCAGCATCTGATACACCTAATTAAACTGTAAAACTGTTATTATGAATATTTGTTCTATGACTAATAATTACGCAGTAAAATTAAACTTAATATTTATTTAAAAACATGACTTTCCTCCTCATTTTCTCGAAAGCTATTAGAGATATTGGAAATATCATTGCAGCATCTGATACACCTAATTCAACTATACATTTGATATTATGAATATTTGTTCTATGGCTAATAATTACGCAGTAAAATTAAACTTAATATTTATATAAAAACATGACTTTCCTCCTCTTTTTTTCAAAAGCTACTAGAGATATTGGAAATATCATCTCAGCATCTGATAAACCTAATTAAACTGTACAACTGTCATTATGAATATTTGTTCTATGACTAATAAATACGCAGTAAAATGAAACTTAATTTTTATATAAAAACATGACTTTCCTCCTCATTTTCTCGAAAGCTATTAGAGATATTGGAAATATCATTGCAGCATCTGATAGACCTAATTAAAATCTAGTACTGTCATTATGAATATTTTCACTAGTACTAATAAATACTGAATTTTACTTTTTTTTTAATTACTTTCTTCCTCGTTTTCTCGAAAGCTATTAGAGATATTTGAAATATCATTGCATCATCTGATACACCTAATTCAACTGTACAACTGATATTATGAATATTTGTTCTATGACTAAAAATACGCAGTAAAATAAAACCGTATTTTTATATAAAAACATGACTTTCCTCGTCATTTTCTTGAAAGCTATTAGAGATATTGGAAATATAATTGCAGCATCTGATAGACCTAATAAAACTCTACAACTGATATTATGAATATTTGTTCTATGACTAATAATTACGGAGTAAAATGAAACTTAATATTTATATAAAAACATGACTTTCCTCCTCATTTTCCCGAAAGCTATTAAAAATATTGGAAATATCATTGCAGCATCTGATACACCTAATTCAACTGTACAACTGTAATTATGAATATTTGTTTTATGAGTAATAATTACGCAGTAAAATGAAACTTAATATTTATATAAAAACATGACTTTCCTCCTCATTTTCCCGAAAGCTATTAGAGATATTGGAAATATCTGATACACCTCATTAAACTGTCCAACTGTCATTATGAATATTTGTTCTATGACTAATAATTACGCAGTAAAATGAAACTTAATATTTATATATAAACATGACTTTCCTCCTCATTTTCCCGAAAGCTATTAGAGATATTGGAAATATCATTGCAGCATCTGATACACCTAATTAAACTGTAAAACTGATATTATGAATATTTGTTTTATGACTAATAATTACGCAGTAAAATGAAACTTAATATTTACATATAAACATGACTTTCCTCCTCATTTTCCCGAAAGCTATTAGAGATATTGGAAATATCATTGCAGCATCTGATACACCTAATTAAACTGTAAAACTGTTATTATGAATATTTGTTCTATGACTAATAATTACGCAGTAAAATGAAACTTAATATTTATTTAAAAACATGAATTTCCTCCTCATTTTCTCGAAAGCTATTAGAGATATTGGTAATATCATTGCAGCATCTGATACACCTAATTAAACTGTACAAC
>JAPQNM010000025.1:3869866-3879866 GCA_029783475.1 Metacarcinus magister
TGGAAAGATTTCTTATACACACACACCCACATACAGACACACACACACACTCTCTCTCTCTCTCTCTCTCTCTCTCTCTCTCTCTCTCTCTCTCTCTCTCTCTCTCTCTCTCTCTCTCTCTCTCTCTCTCTCTCTCTCTCTCTCTCTCTCTCTCTCTCTCTTTCCCTTTCTGACGAAGCAATTATTCTGCCACAAAAATACATGTCTTATGCTTTTTTTTGTGTGTGTATGTTTGTGTGTGTGTGTGTGTGTGTGTGTGTGTGTGTGTGTGTGTGTGTGTGTGTGTGTGTGTGTGTGTTAGAAATGACGTTTCATTGCCTAAACTATGTTGTTGTATTTTCAGTCTTGTGCTGTTGCTTTTTCACTCTATTGAAAAGAGAGAGAGAGAGAGAGAGAGAGAGAGAGAGAGAGAGAGAGAGAGAGAGAGAGAGAGAGAGAGAGAGAGAGAGAGAGAGAGTGTTTTGGACATTCAAGCTTCGTTGCTGCTTCTTATTTTGTAACATTTTTCTACAATTCTCTGAAGGCTCCTCGTCCCTTGGTATTATTTGCATTTTTCTTTATATTTTCATTCGCTTATGTACTTTTTCCACCAATTGTTGCATTATTTTCTTGTCTTTTTCCTCTCCCAATCGTCTTAGTCGTCTGTGTTACCGTTCCAGTTTATTTTTATCTCTAATTTCCTCGTGTAATGGACCTTCTTTTGGGGAAACACGAAAGCAACTCCACCAGCAAACGTTTCTTTCATGTTCTTTGGTCGGAGGGAAATAACAGTAAACAGAGAAGTAGAGAGAGAGAATGTGTGTGTACGTGTGTGTGTGTGTGTTTGTGTGTTTGTGTAGGTGTGGCGGTAGAGCACACACACACACACACACACACACACACACACACACACACAAGCACAACTGTTGCATTGAAGCTAAAATATAAACGCGCGCTTCTCCTCGTGAATATCCTTCGTTTTCCTACAAACCAATAAAACCCAAGGTGGCGCCGTGGGGTACACCTTCCTGACGGGGACGCAGACGGGGAAGGAAGCTGAAGAAACCTGCAGATATGTGTTGTGAATCTCGTGCTCTGTTTTCTTAACCCTCGTTGTGCAAACCCTGAATTCCTCGCATTCTTTTACCGCTTATGGTGACGCTGTGTGTGTTTGCAGGTTGTAGATATTTTAGTGTCACTTTCAATATACAGGTGACAGGTAAGCGTGGTTTGGGATCTCACCTGCTACTTGGTGTATGTCAGTGTGTGTGTGTGTGTGTGTGTGTGTGTGTGTGTGTGTGTGTGTGTGAGAGAGAGGCAGAGAGTTACAAAGTCAGAGTGGGAACTTGGCATCGTAAGTTTTATTTATATTTCTCCTGCCACTGTGATAAGATTTGAATGCATAATGTCTAAGGGTTTGTAGCTCAGGAGTGCTGTGCCATCCAGCCTTGAAACATGCAGGTATGTCTTTAATCTTTGAGTGCTGACGATACCAGTGTCAGCGCCTTCTTAAATTAATGTGGCAAGCTGTAGTTGTTCTCCAGTTAACAAATACAAAAGAAAAAACAAAGAGGTCTCGTATAAATGTAGAAAGAGAAGGAGAGAGATAAAGATTTCAACCTTAAAAAAAATCTGAACGAATTAATCAATTTTTACATTTATTTTGAATTTGAAGAACATGATTTGGATGGAACTGAATTTTTTTCCAGTGTTTCTAACTATTTTAGTGTGTGTGTGTGTGTGTGTGTGTGTGTGTGTGTGTGTGTGTGTGTGTGTGTGTGTGTGTGTTTATGTGTGTTTGTGAATATAAAATGAAAATGTTTATGTGGTCTTGTGAAGGGAAGTGCTAATTTGCACACATGCATGCATCAGCATATGGTTTATGTGAGTGTGTGAGAGAGAGAGAGAGAGAGAGAGAGAGAGAGAGAGAGAGAGAGAGAGAGAGAGAGAGAGAGAGAGAGAGAGAGAGAGAGAGAGAGAGAGAGAGAATCATCCAAGCTGTAGCATCCCTCATCTCACCTGCCTCACCTGTCTTCCTTCCCGTTAATTAGCATGTAGCCGCCACCTTCCTGATGATAACTGGCAAACCTATATTAGTTTTATTAAGGCTTCGTCCCTCTTTCATCCCTTCGCCCTTAACTCTCTTCTGTCAATATAATTTTGTTAAAAAAATAATCAGATTTTCCTTTTTTTCCTTTGTTTTTTGTTGAAACTTTTATCTCCATAAACATTTTTTTTGTGTGTGCCTGTGCTTCTTTGGTGGAAGAAATGGGTTTGATATTTTTCCACTCTCTTGACCTGACCTTTACCCTTGCACACTTTTTTCCCCCTTAGTGGAAGAAAGTCAACTAGATTTTTTTCCCCTCTATGACAGTGAGTATTGCCTTTCAATGTAACTTTTTTCCCCTCAAAGGTACATAAAAATCACACACTTGCCCGGTCTTTTTCTTTTTACTTTCCCTTGTTTTTCCTCTTCCTTCTCCATCTTTTTTTCATCCTTTTGGCCACTGGTTGGAGTGTCATTTGTGCTTCTCTTTTCCTCCTGTGACGCGCCGCGTGAAGCAGGAAGGAAATTGACAGTAAAGGTTCAAACAATAATACTGACGGTCGTCGTGTTTTTTTATTTAGTGTTTGTCAATGCCTCACGCCACTTAGAGGAAGTATATTATTCAATGCATTAATTTTTCATAGCATTTGGGTGTGAGAATGTGTTGCTGATTGTTTTTGAGTCAAAATTTTCATGTGATTTTTCAGTTATATTGAGGTTTTTATTTGTTACTCTTTTTGGAAGTCAAAATTTCCTTGGGACGGATCTATTTTCGAGCTATTTTTGAAAACAACAATATACCAGAAATTTGTTAGACCCCCATGCTGTAGGGAGGCTTAAATAAATAAATCTTATTCTTATATACCAAAGGAAAATAGAGTGGAGCAGAGGAGCAATGAAATCACTTTCCATTTTAAAAGACTAGTGGAAGAAGGGAGTGAGTGGCCCACCCCTTTTTGGGTACCCTCACTCAAGAGCACAATGCATGTATCTCTTCTCTCATTCATCCTCATCCTTCTCACTTACCATTGTGTATCAACTCTCTCTTTCATTCTCTTCTTTCTTTCCCCTTCTTCATCTGCTGCATTCCATCCCATCCATCCCACCAGGCTCTCAAAGGGGCGCCCTACTCCACCTCCTCTCCCAGATCACTTTCCTCCTTCCCTTGAGACATGACAATCCTCCTCTCTTCTCTCTCTCTCTCTCTCTCTCTCTCTCTCTCTCTCTCTCTCTCTCTCTCTCTCTCTCTCTCTCTCTCTCTCTCTCTCTCTCTCTCTCTCTCTCTCGCAACCTGTAGGCTCTTTTTCCCCTTTCCTCTGCTTCCCTTTTCCCCTCTGCTCCCCGCCTGACGATGAGTTACGTGGGAGAGGGGAGGTGAGAGTCTGTTCCTTAATTTGATTCACAGTCTGCCACCAACTTCTAAATTGTAATGGATTAAGCGTGATGGAACTTTAGCTGACAGGAAAGAAAATGAAACACGGAATATACACAAGTTTTACGAAGCAATGTGAAGCGAAATTATAATGTAGAGTGTTTCTTACTGTATTACGTTTTGTTAGTATTATTATTTTTTTTGTATTACTATTACTATGTTTTTTATATTTTCAATTTGTTTTTATACGTTTTAGGAATTGCATATACAGTTATTGTGTGTCTAAAAGGCGATTAATAGAATAATAATAATTGTTTTATGTATCTTTCGTTCTCTTTTTTCAGTATATATGTATTTTTTTTCTGTTGCTGGTAAAAAGTGTGTATTCTATTTTCATTCCTTTTATTTTTATTTAACCTCCCGATTCCACTTCTATCTTTATGTCTGTTTTTTTTTGTTCGGTAAAGTTTGCTTATTTATATTTTTAACGATGCTGCAAGACTCGCGTGAACGTGTTAAGATATTGACGGCGACACACTTATTCCTCCTCTTCCTCCTCTTCCTCCTCTTCCTCCTCTTCTTCCTCTTATAAAATTTCAATGTCTTAGTTTTCTTCACAGTACTACAATGTTTTTCCTTTTTCCTTTTAAATGTTTACTGCGGACACGTTGCCGGAGGGAAAGGTGGGTGGGGAGAAGCCTTGTTCTATTCTATCCTGTATGAACACATGTAGTTCAGCAGATACCCTCAACATAGTATCTGTTTTTCTCCTATGTAATCTTGTGTAATCCTCCTCCTCCTCCTCCTCCTCCTCCTCCTCCTCCTCCTCCTCCTCCTCCTCCTCCTCCTCCTCCTCCTCCTCCTCCTCCACTAACAGGGTTAACGGCCCCCTCCTGTGATCTCTCTCCCTCCTTCCTTCCCTTCCTCTCTTCTTTCAGGTTTATCTCTCCCTTTCTTCTTTACCTTTCCCCATTATTAGTAAATCTCTCTCTCTCTCTCTCTCTCTCTCTCTCTCTCTCTCTCTCTCTCTCTCTCTCTCTCTCTCTCTCTCTCTCTCTCTCTCTCTCTCTCTCTCTCTCTCTCTCTCTCTCTCTCTCTCTCTCTCTCTCTCTCATTCCATTATATCGCTGAGAGAGAGAGAATAATAATAGCAATTCCTAGTCTTGCCTTACACCATCCACAACACAAAATCGGTAAAAAATATCCTAGTTATCCCTGTTTCCTTTCGTTTTCTGATGCCTTCACCTTTATTCCTGTTCACTATTCCTTCCTCTTTTCCAGACAATAACAAAAAGAAAAACTCACTCTCACTCTAATTTCACGATTCCCTTTTTTAGTTTTAGAACGCGAGAGTATTGGAACCTTTGAATGCATTTAGAAGAAGTTGTTTCCTTTTCTCTTTTTAGGTGAGATGATCTAACGGGATAAGAAGAGAGATAGACGCATTTTGCTTGATTATATTATTCAACATGAGTGATGGAAGAGGTATGTATTTATATTTCCTTTTTTTCAGTAAGGGAGAAAGTTAAGGTCAATTTTGTTTTGTTGTTTTACTCCTCACAAATGTCGATTAAATTTTCAGCGGAAGTTACAGCACATAATGTAGTAGTAGTAGTAGTAGTAGTAGTAGTAGTAGTAGTAGTAGTGGGAGTTAGTGATTCATTCGTCGTTTGAGAGAGAGAGAGAGAGAGAGAGAGAGAGAGAGAGAGAGAGAGAGAGAGAGAGAGAGAGAGAGAGAGAGAGAGTCAGATATGAAAAGAAAGAGAAAGAGAGATCACTTCCCCAATAACCCCACCATCCACCCTCCTCCTCCTCCTCCTCCTCCTCCTCCTCCTCCTCCTCCTCCTCCTCCTCCTCCTCCTCCTCGTTCTCCTTTTCACACGAGCCTCAGTCTGTCAAGATAAAAAGAGAAAAAAAAAGAATACGAGAGAGAGAAAGAGAGAGAAAGGGAAAACTGTACCACCAAGCGCATTTAACATTTTCCCTGCAGCCACCTTTTTTTCCCCTGACATTCACTCTGCCACGAACACGAAAGCAAAGAATAAAAATAATGAAAAATAAAATATACATGTATATAAAACACAAACATTCTGATAACGCTATTGGCTTAAGAATTATACACTTTTTTTCATTTCTTTTTTTTTCATTTTTTACGTTTTAGTTGTTCGTATATACTGTCCATAAGTAAACACGGGTGGGAATTTGTTTTCTTTATTCTCTCTCTTTCTCTCTATCACTCTCTCTATCACTCTCTCGTGCTATCGTTGTGTCACGGAATAGTTTTTTTTTATTATTATTTTTTTATTATTTTGTTTGGGGTTGGCTGGTTATTAGTATGGGAAGAGTAGCACACAATTACCATACCCAAAAAATGTAACTATCATGTGTTGGCAAAAATGTTTTCCCATTGTGGAAGCGAAAATTAATAGGGATACCAGGCTCAGGTTTATTATTTTTTTTCCTCTTGTTTTTAAATCCCGTTTTTTTATATATATATTTTATTCGGAAATTCACCTGGTCTACTGGAGGGGGAGGGAAGGGGGGGGAGCAGGTGTGTGTTAGTGTGTTAGTCAGTGTGTTTATTAGACAAGAACACACCACATTTCATCTTTCCACAGTTTCCACTCTTTACCACAGTTTTCACCACAATATCACAACAATAGATGGCTTCCGGGTGTTGAGTGAATCCTCTTTAGTTAATCCAATACCATCAGAATATTCTTTAGTCTTATTTTCCTGAGTTGGAGATGTTAGTATTCTTCCGTGTCTTGTCATACTGGTTCAGGTGATGTTCGGATCAACGCGTGTGTCAGAATGTAGTTCGGAACAGTTTTGAATCGTGTGGAAAAGGAGTCAGAATTTGATTTGACAGATTTAGATCGTATGAATAGAGGTTCAGGAGAGATTTATGTTACATATGGATTTGTGGAACCTGTTGATCCCCTCGGGTACTGGAGGCGACGTGTGGATGAAGGTGGTTTCGCGGCGCACTTTTTGGAAACAGTGATGCGCAGAGTTGAGTTAAGTGTCTGTTATGTTACTCATTGTTATTGTTGTATATCATGCGAGATTGCGTGTCCCATTAAATCATCTTGCTGCTACTCCCGCCTCCTCATCCTCTCTGTCTTTTACGTCGTACCTTTCACAGTTTTACTTCCTCTTTACTATCTACTTAACACCTACGTTTATCTTTATCCGTCTTCCTGTGTTTCCTTCTCTACTTCCCTGTCTGTCCTGTGTCTATCTTCCTCGCAGTCTCACACAAACACTTAAGGCTTTACGAACGTGTGTCTATCTTCGCGTTTATCCTAGCAGAGGTAAAGCACCCAGCACCGCCCTTTCTCCTTTGTCCTTCTCTAACTACTGCCCTCTCTCTTCTACCTCGCTGTTGGTTGGCTCTGAGCAGCGAGGAGGGACGTCGTTAGCGAGGGTTAGCCGCTGAAACGAGGTAGTCCCGTTAACAAGCTTGCGAGATCTCTGCTTCATTCCTCTCGAGCGGTGCGTCACGTTCAGAAATGTGATGACTTGCAGTGAGACGAAGCTAGTTCCCGTAATGTAATTTTGCATAACTTAACGAACTACTATATAGCGTCAGGATGTTATTTGAGTGTGTAACGTAACGCGTAGCTTTGTGTCTTTAATAATATGTAACACAACGTAGTGGGAATACATACACCATGAATCCTCAACACAGTGTTTCATCCTGGGTTTCCACGCGTCTTTCTCAACACAAGTGAATGCTTTGCTCAACACAACACTCACAATACACCTTCACGCACAACAATGGAAGGTTATTTCACAAAACTACACGATACGAGCCATTTGAAACGCGATGGAATGTTACGCCACAACACATGAAACGCAGAACACAATAAAAAAAAAAAAACACAACAGTTAAATGCAACTCAGTAACGAAACACCACAACACTTCACATCTCTTACCATAACAACACAATACAGACAAACACACTGCAACGTCCTCTATACACACTTACGACTCAAAAGCACACACCATAAAACCAAACATAGTAAAAGATAACTAGATATTCATGCATAAAAAAAGGGGGGGTGGTATTGCCAAACACCTAGAATATAATAGAGCAGAATATTTAGGTTGTTTTTTTTTATACGTAAGAGGAAATGAGGAGGAGAATGGCGCTTGAAATAGTAAAGTCCAGAAGATGGCTAATTTTGGGAGCATAGAAGTGCGTTGTTGGAGGCGAGGCGAAGCGTTGTTGAGATAATGAGTGTGAAAAAGTCATCAAGGCAACGGAGAGAGAGAGAGAGAGAGAGAGAGAGAGAGAGAGAGAGAGAGAGAGAGAGAGAGAGAGAGAGAGAGAGAGAGAGAGAGAGAGAGAGAGAGAGAGAGAGAGAGAAGGTCATAAAGCTACACATGTTATCACTATTTTCTTATCTTAAACACTTAATTTTCGCTTTAAACTTTGATAAAATTAAGAAACAAAGCAAATTCTTGGAAGGGTAAATCACTATCACTCCTCCTCCTCCTCCTCCTCCTCCTCCTCCTCCTCCTCCTCCTCCTCCTCCTCTATGTCTGTTACGTCGCCAGGGTATGTCTACGAAGATTCTAGCCTCAGTATCTTAATTACCGTAAACATTCACTGCTTGGCTGATAATGGCAACACTAACGAGGTTTCTGGTTTTAATGACGTCTGGAGTACCTGCGTGATGAGAGAGAGAGAGAGAGAGAGAGAGAGAGAGAGAGAGAGAGAGAGAGAGAGAGAGAGAGAGAGAGAGAGAGAGAGAGAGAGAGAGAGAAAGAGAGGAAATACTTTTATGATAACCACTACCTAATCTTCTTCTACTCCCTCCTCCTCTCTCCTCCTCGTCCTCCTCCTCCTCCTCCTCCTCCTCCTCCTCCTCCTCCTCCTCCTCCTCCTCCATTTCACCTCATCACACACACCTCATACTCTGTTCCAGCAAACTTCTCTATTCGTCCCTCGCTCATTAGGTCAAAGTTTCATCTTCAAACTGTAATTATCGTGTTTACGCTTAATACGCTTCCCCGTGGAGTGAACGATGATTACCCTGAATAATTGGTCTGCTCTGCTACCTGACAACGCCTCTAATTAGGGAATCACCTGGTGTAATCACTGTCATTTATCCCCAAGATGTAAGGGTCACGTGGAGAGTGTATTAATGATGTCATGTTAACTTTGTGGGTAGTTAATTATGGATTGTGAGCAGTAGTGTGGTTTGTCTGTTTATAATTGTTTGATTGGTGTTGCTTTATGGTATTTGAATTCACTTTTTTGTTTGTTGTGATTTGAGTTTCGTTAGTAAAAAAAAATGTTATCCTAAAGCTCTTGTGATCCCATGTAATGCAAGTTGAATTATTATTATTATTATTATTATTATTATTATTATTATTCATTGTATTCTTAAATTTTCTTAACCTAAAGTCGTGTATTACAAACTTCTGCATAACTTCCTCCTTGCCTTTGCAATGATTTAGTGCCATGTTCATCTCTAATTGATGTAACTCAGTTGGAAAATAAATGAATAAGTGTTGCAAAATATAATTCGTTGGCAAGTTAAATATGTCAGCAAAAAGTTCAGATATAAATTATTAAATAGCAGAAAAAATTATAATAAATTAATAAAAAGGGAAAGAAATGAAGAGAAAGAAAAAGAAAAAATGAATAAGTCTCACAAATATTATTACGACAA
Source organism: Metacarcinus magister (assembly GCA_029783475.1). NCBI lineage: Eukaryota > Metazoa > Arthropoda > Malacostraca > Decapoda > Cancridae > Metacarcinus > Metacarcinus magister. Next base: position 3,878,953 of record JAPQNM010000025.1, read on the forward strand.
ATAGGAACGAAGTTCAGAAAACATTTACATTGAAAGGTCAAGGACATTATCAATCAAGTATAACTACACAATTACTTTTTATAACAACAACAACAACAACAACAACAACAACAACAACATTCAACATTAGCAGAAACTCACATAACGTATTTATCACATGAGGAAATAATAAACATAATTGATAGTCATTTTAATGCACTCGTAGATGACAAGTGACAGAAGTTGTTTTAATCACTTAATGGAGCATTGCAGCGTCAAACCAATGCAATTACTGAATAATGAGACTGAACATTCGCCTTTACATATTGCCTCGTTTGCTCCAGTAGGGCTGCTGCTGACTGCTCTTCCTTTGTACTATCTTACGCCTCTGTTTAGCTTATCACAGCCTTGTAAGGGCCAACAAGTCTGCTGCTGTTTGTTATTCCTTAGTGTTGTGTTGTATTTCGAGTACTAACGCTGCCTGTCTGCTCTTACTTTGTCCAATTAGACTTCACGCTGACTTAACACACAGGTTCTCAAGCCGGTAAATGCATATCCTCAGCGTACAACAATTTATTTATTTCAAGGAATATAATTTTAATAAGTAAAGGGAAGTCTTGGAGTGACGGTAATATGAGTACTTCGCTGTGACAATCATTACGTCGTGCAGGTGTGTAGGGTGTTAAGAAACGTCATTACTATACACGAGCTGCTTCACCAATTAAACCTTGTACACTGCACCAAACATACCACAGCGACGCACAGTGATGACAATTAACAGATTCCCGTAACAATCACACGAGGGAATGAGACTTCAATTGTTACTCATCTGTTTAGGGTTAGTGTTAGGTTAGGTTAGGTTAGGTTAGGTTTATTGTTTGCCATCACCATCACCACCAATACGTAACCTAGATATTTAAAACTCGTGTTCCTTT
>JAPQNM010000025.1:3884866-3887366 GCA_029783475.1 Metacarcinus magister
TTGTATGGGAGATGTAAACAAAAAAAACAAAGTAGATAAATCCTTCAGTGATAGATACGATCAGAAAGCCGAAGGGAAGGACAGGGATCACGGGAGCAAGTCAAAGGATGTGCCTGCAGAGAGAGAGAGAGAGAGAGAGAGAGAGAGAGAGAGAGAGAGAGAGAGAGAGAGAGAGAGAGAGAGAGAGAGAGAGAGAGAGAGAGAGAGAGAGACAGAGGTAAAAAGGTAGGATCGCCGAGGGACTAGTGGGGAGGATTAATGTCATATACAAGAGAGAGAGAGAGAGAGAGAGAGAGAGAGAGAGAGAGAGAGAGAGAGAGAGAGAGAGAGAGAGAGAGAGAGAGAGAGAGAGAGAGAGAGAGAGAGAGAGAATGCCAGGTAACTCTACACAGCAAGAGGAAGAGAATACACCTCCCAGTAGGCGAGGGAACTCTTAACTCACGACAAAATGCATACCTTTGGGAGAGAACGCATCGCCCTCAATAAATAGGGAAGAGCGCTGAACTTGGCCTCGCGTCTTATGTCTCCCCGTATCTCAGCGTGACCCTCAGCCCGCCAATACCATCTTAAGTTTAGGCATTAAGGCACCGTGGCTCTAGGTAGCGGAAAGACCTTCACCTCACTCAAGATAAACCCACGAATACTGGTTTACTGTTTTTTTCTTCTCTTTTCTTTTCTCTCTTATGGTTTATTTTTCTTCCTCCCTTTCCTCCTCCTCCTCCTCCTCTTCCTCCACTTTAAGGGTTCTAACTATTGTGATGCTTTTCTCTCCCCTCTTCCCTCCCTCCCTCTCTCTTTCTTCTCCGTCACTGTCTCTTGCTGGTGAAGAAAAGGTTTTTAATTCAATTTAGTAGAGCGCGTACACACACACACACACACACACACACACACACACACACACACACACACACACACACACACACACACACACACACACACACACACACACACCAAAATAAACAAAAAATAGCGTGCATCACAAACCTATTAATTTCTCACGTACCTAAATGTACATTCATACATACATACATACATACATACATACATACATACATATATACACACACAGCGACACAATACAAACAGCATATGTCAGTTTTCATAAGGAACAGGTTTTGCAAGACGAAAGAATTTACTTGGTGAGGAGAGAGAGAAATGGCAAGGAAGAGAGTGAGAAAGAGAGAAAGGGAAATACAGCAAGACCGCGTGAGTGAAGGAAAGAGAATGAGGCACAGAGGGATGTGGCAAAGAAAATAGGATACGGAAATGAAAGAGAGAGTGAGAATAGAGGGAACATGAGATAGTAGTGTGAGGGAAAGTGTGAGGGAGGAAGGAAGAAGGAAGAGGAAACTGAAAACGTGAAACAAGGAAGAGAGAAGAGACAACATGAAAGAATTAGAGTGAGAAGGATACCAAAAATAAGGGAGAAATCAGACTAGAGACAGAGAGAGGGTAGGATGAGGAAGGGAAAGAGAAGAACAGGATAAAGGAGGAATAACGGAGAGCAGGAAAAAATAGAAACAACAGAGTGAGAGAAGAAAGAAAGGACTAGAGTTAGGGAAGAATGAAGGAGAGCAGAGTAAGAAAGGAGAGAGTAGGACAGGGTGAGAAGGAAGGGTAAGTAAGGCAGTCCTGAACATAATCTCTAGTCAAGTATCAAGTGAAGTAAGGTGAAGTTAGCATCCCCTGTGGCTTTGAACTGAAGTCAGAACTTAGATTGAGCTTCGAACTTAGAGTAACCTTGAGTCCCTGGCACCCACTGGCTTCCATATGAGGCCGAACGACATGTCAACACTACCACAACGACCTCTACCACCATCACCATCATCACCACCACTACTACTACTACCACCACCACCACCACCACCTCTGAATTCTCCACCGCCAGTGTTTGAGTAAAGTTAAAGGGATCACTTCCACTCGATTTGCGAGGGAGATGCGAATGATTAGCCTCTTCATGAATATTCCCCGATGATCACCACGTCATGACCCGAATCATAAGCAGAGCGAGCATGGTGGGCGGGAAGACTTGATGCTCCTGGTGTTGGTGCACTTGTTGTAATTGTTGGTGGTGGTAGTGATGGTGGTGGTGGTTGTGGTAAAAGTAATGTGTATGTAGGTTATGTTTAAAGAGAGAGAGAGAGAGAGAGAGAGAGAGAGAGAGAGAGAGAGAGAGAGAGAGAGAGAGAGAGAGAGAGAGAGAGAGAGAGAGAGAGAGAGATAGAGAGAGAGATACTGCCTTTGCGAAATTAATTCAATAATAATAAACGTACGCCAGACTCCCTAACATTCTCCCCAACATTTCTCCTCCTCAAATGCGACACCCAATTTCTCCTTGCAGTGCACTAACAACAACAGTAATAATAATAATAATAATAATAATAATAATAATAATAATAATAATAATAATAATAATAATAATAATAATAATAAACAGATAGGTAGATAGATAGATAAATATAAGTTACACAACAGGGAAAAAAAAGAGTAACTTATGAAA
>JAPQNM010000025.1:3892366-3904866 GCA_029783475.1 Metacarcinus magister
TCTCTCTCTCTCTCTCTCTCTCTCTCTCTCTCTCTCTCTCTCTCTCTCTCTCATAATAATGGTACAGGAAAGCTTCACAATGTAATGCTTTGTCGTATTATTTCAGATTTTGCGAAAAATATCTAGATTTTATATTTTGCATATTTTACATTTTTCATATTCCTCGTTTTTCCTCCTCGTTGTTCCTCCTCTCATGCCTCCTCCTCCTCCTCCTCCTCCTCCTCCTCCTCCTCCTCCGCGTGTTCTCTTTTCTTTCGTCGTTTTGTGTAAGGATGATGTTCACGCTTCTTCCCACTCCTATGTATTTATCACGTCTATTCTCACTCTGATGTCTCGAGTCTGATGAGGAGAACACGGGAACGAGAGGAGGAGGAGGAGGAGGGGGAGGGGGAGGAGGGGGAAGGAAAAAACAGAAAGAAAGAGAAAAAAAATTAGGAAATGGACGCAGTGGAAAACTAAAAAAATAAAATAAGACACCTGAAACACACACACACACACACACACACACACACACACACACACACACACACACACACACACACACACACACACACACACACACACACACACACCATTACATAAGAAATTCGTGGATTGCTAAGGAGTTGGATGCAAATAAACGTGAAAGAAATAAGAAAGGATGAAAAGGAGGGAGAGAGGGAGGGAGGGAGGGAGGGAAAGGAGGAGAGATAAGGAGAGAGGGAAGGATGGAGGGAAAGGGGGGAGAGATGAGAGATAAGAGGATACCAGGACCCAGTATTTGTATGCATATTTGTGTGGTGGAACAAAATACAATGTAAAAGAAATGGAAAGAAAATGGCTGATTCTTCTTATTATTCATTTCCTTCTTTGCTTGAAATTGTTTTAATGTTTCATGTTCTTGACAATGAAGGAAAAATAAAATGGAATAAATGGAATGAACGTTAGATATATGGAAGGGAATGAGATGGGCAAGATAATGAGGTGAGAGGTGAAGGAAGGAAGGAAGGAAAGAAGAAGTAAGGAAAGAAGGAAGGAAGTGGGAAATAAGAATAAATCAAGGGAAGATACAGAGAGAAGGAAGAGTAGGAGAAAAAAAATAAATGGTACGACTTATCATCCCTGTCTACTTTTTCCTTTTTATGTATAACTACCTCTTGTTATCTCCACTTGCTTCCTCTCTTCCTGCCTGTGTCTTGCTTCTATATTTTGTCAGCCACAAGTCGAGTCAAACTGCCCTCGACTCGATAATCCCAACCGTGGAAACCTATTTTATGAACTTCGGAGTCATCCAATTTTATGGCCGAGTCGAGGAAGATGGGGGAAATATTTCAGTGAGGAGGCAACAGTGAGAGGCAGTCATGATGTTCCCTTTATCAATGGTTCTTTTCCTCCCTCTCTCTTTCTCCTCTTTTACCCCTCATCTCCTTCCTCTTCTTCTCTCTCCCTTCTTCCATATTCCTCTGCCTTTTAACATCACATAAGTTTGTTGTGTTATCTACTCCTTCCTTCCCTTCTTCCTCCCAAAATTTTCTCCGTTTTCCTGTCCTTTAGAATGTAAATTATGCTTTACCCTAATGTTCCGCCCCCTCCGCCCCCTCTGCCCTCCCCCACTCCGCATTAATAAACATAATGAACAGGTGTGAGACTATTAAATAAGGTACGCAACTTACCTGACACACCTGTCCAGCCTCACCTGTCCACCCTTACCTGTGCTGCATGCTACCTGGATGCATTAATTTACTCACTTGACACTAAAAAAAAGAAAAAAGAAAATCCATTACCCTGAACTCTCTCTCTCTGTTTGTCTGCTCTCTCTCTCTCTCTCTCTCTCTCTCTCTCTCTCTCTCTCTCTCTCTCTCTCTCTCTCTCTCTCTCTCTCTATCTCTCTCTCTCTCTCTCTCTCTCTCTCTCTCTCTCTCTCTCTCTCTCTCTCTCTCTCTCTCTCTCTCTCTCTCTCTCTCTCTCTCTCCCTCTCTCCCTCTCTCTCTCTCTTTCGAAATATTAAGTTTACGTAAGAAAGGTATAGGATAGTAAGAAATAACTGATAGAAAAGAAAATATAATTCACTAATTTTTTTAATATATTGTAAATTAGTTACTTATTTGCTAAAAGGAATGCACAGATTCAGACAATTTGGGAAAGTGTTACCTAACGGCATTTTATTTTCTGAAATGAAACGCGCTATACTAATAATAATACTAATAATAATAATAATAATAATAATAATAATAATAATAATAATAATAATAATAATAATAATAATAATAATAATAATAATAATATAACCACTACTTCTTTTATTTATTTTCGTTATCGTCGTCAACATCAATTAATTCTCCAATTGAGTTTGATTCATTTGTTTGTCTTTCTTTTGTCCGATCTGGCAAATTAATAGCTTTTAGTAGTTTTCTGTGCTTTCTTTTTTTCCATTTACGGCTTTTACCTACTAATTGTGTGTGTGTGTGTGTGTGTGTGTGTGTGTGTGTGTGTGTGTGTGTGTGTGTGTGTGTGTGTGTGTGTGTGTGTGTGTGTTGCTGGGAATAACACTGATTGGGGATATTCAGGTTTGACAAGTAATATAGTTATGCCCTGAACACTGAAGTACCATTATAACCAGGAGAGGCGGTGGGTGGAAGTGACCAGACTGTCTATCCTGGAGGGAGATATTCAACCTTACGACGGACACTTTAGATATATAGGAAATACTTAGGCAAAGGCATATAAAATTAACGCAAGGAAACTTATGATATTAAAAAATACTACATTCAAACCCACTTCGCAACGCTCGCTTGGAATCATATTGACTCATTGAAAAAAATATATAGATTAAAATAAACTTGAAATACTCCTTTCTGAGCATCTTATTCCAATACTTCCTGTAAAACAACTTTGCCTAATACTTCCCTTAACTTTTCTAATACATCTTGGAGAGCAGCTCACTCCAAAAGCATGTGTGGGTTATTCCGTTGTAGGAACAAGAACTAGAAAATATAAATCAGAGGGAATTTTTTTTTTTCTACATCCCAACTCCCATTACCATTAATATTTTTTTTATATTTTGCTTTTTGTTTTCTTTTCATCTCTAAAATGCCTAGAATTGGGTTGCAAATTCACACACATTCCTGTTAATACTACTTGTGAGCACATATTTTGTTTTTGCCAATATCCTTTATGATGAGAAAGAAAAAAATAATGAGTGTATTTCAACCATCAATACTGCACTCACTCCTCACCTTTTTTTCCTGTTTTTGTCATCTGCTTTTTGGTAATAGAAGTAACAAATAACAAATTGCGTGTGAGGGGTTTTATTTGTTTTTCTGTGATTGCACTCGAGTAGAAGTAATTCATTAATTGAGTGTTATGGTTTTACTGAAAAGTTTTGAAGGCGACGATTTATAAGCTTATATATTTTATTTATTTACTCTATCTCTCTCTATCTCTCTCTCTCTTTTTCTCTCAATTTTACAACAATCGGGTAGAGTCGGGGAATTTTCATTAATAAACGGAAATTTCCAGCATATAGAAGTGTGTGGCTGAGTGATGACGTGGGTGTTGGCGGCAGAAGTAGTCCACGTTCGATCCCCAGCAAGCCATTTTAACTTCTGCCGTACGTTGAGTGGCGGGATATTGTGCCCACGTTACCAAGAATGACGGGAGATATCAGTGTGGGGTTGTGGAGTGTAAGTGGAAGGGATAACACTAGAAAAAAGTTATGCATTTCCTTTTTTCACCCACTAACTCCCGTAAAATCAAAATAAGGTGATGGAAAAGAGTAAGAAAATCTATCTATCGTTATTCTGGCATCAGCACGTCATTTAGCAAAGTTGTGTGGGTTAAACAATGTGGAATTAAACAAAAGTAATAGTATTCTATGTTATTTTGTAAGTGAAACGCCATCCGTATTTCACTTTTTTTTTCCTAATAATTATGATTTAAATTCCATCATCGCGTCGTTATGGAAATAGTGCAGATTTATAAAGCACTAATGTTTCATCCTAGTTTGGAAAGTCCAGTCGAGCCTCGAATAATTTGCAGAACTGTAAATCAAAAATTCTGGTTTCATTAAGGTTGTCGGGAGCCGCGAACACAGCGCAGGAACACAAAAAGCGAGTCATTAGTACCTGTCACGGTCCTCTGTTGGGTCATCCAAATTAATCGAAGATACGGAAAGTAATAAAGGAATTTTGTAATGAATTGAGTTACCTTCGGACAGGACTCGCTTTCATTATAGAGGGCGCTGTGTGCGTGTGTGTGTGTGTGTGTGTGTGTGTGTGTGTGTGTGTGTGTGTATATGCACTAAAGGGTACAGTATTCTTCCTAAATATCCGGTCGTTAGCCAGTTGCTACATCTCTCAGCGGAGCTACAATATTTTTCGTTTGCATATTTCTTGTGTTTATTTAGAATTTGTTTTCGTTGCCGTGATAAATCGCTGGCGGAAAATTGCTTACCATATTTTAGATACGATGCTAATGGGCCCTCGCTTCTAATATTAACGTGCCGATTTGCATAATGAAGGCGATTTGCATAAGTGAATGCTGTTACACGGAACTTACCTTTTGATGGCCGTCTTGCATTCATTCTGTAATATAAGTGTAATTGTGTTATGCCTCTGAGGATATTTCACACGAAACTTCAAGGAATAGATATTAGAGTGCAGGTGTGTGTGTGTGTGTGTGTGTGTGTGTGTGTGTGTGTGTGTGTGTGTGTGTGTGTGTGTGTGTGTGTGTTTGTGTGTTTGCTTCACTAGGATGTGCTACTTGCTTACACACACGCACATATACACACGTACACACTTCCACCACCACCACCACCACCACCACCACCACCACCACCACCACCACCACCACCACCACCACCACCACCACCACCACCACCACCTCCCCTGGCTTAAAATATTGCCTAACCCCCTCCCGATATTTAGTCCGGAGTCGGTGAGAGACGCTACGACTATTAATTTCCTCTCGGACAGACGGAAAAAGCCACTTAGGAGCCCCTGATGCCCCTCCATCTTGTCTTCTCACGACCGGGAAGGTAAGGCGATTGGGAGGAGGAGGAGGAGGAGAAGGAGGAGGAGGAAGAGAGGGGAAACAGTAGTAGTAGTAGTAGTAGTAGTAGTAGTAGTAGTAGTAGTAGTAGTAGTAGTAGTAGTATGTCACGCTTGATCTCCATTAGTGTAACCGAGACAACAATTCCCTTCGTGCACTATTTGACACGTTCAGGCGTGCTTGGCGGGGCTGATGCAGGAAGATGTATGCCCTTTCACGGAGGCGGTGGGAGGGAGGGAGGGAGGAGAGGAGGAGGAGGAGAGGAGAGGAGCGTCAGAGGTAGGAGAGGAATGGGAGGGAGGAAAATAAAGTGGTGTGTCGTTTGTATACTGGAGAAAGACCATTATGTGTTCAGGAGACAAATTAAGCTGAGTAGAACGTTGAAAAATATATAAAAACTATACATAAATTTCAATCCAAACTCTAATGCGAGTGAAATAAAAACCAAAACACAAAATAACACGACTATATATAATGTTCGTGTTTACAACAGAATAATACACATGTAAACCTATCATTATTTTTTTCTGGATATATTAATCGCTTTTACTTGGCAACACTTTTGTTTTATGGAGGCTTGAGCAGCATCGTAAATTCACGTGTTTATGAGACAATTGTTAAGCGTTTATGAGTCTGGAATGTCAGCGTTAATGAAGAATGTAAAATGTTACCGTCAATGTTACAACATATACACGCCGGATTATCAACATAAAGGTTTATGTTGCACCTCAAAACGATTTACAAAGCCTCAAAAATTCGCTACTGACAAATTAGTGAAACGAGGTATTAAGGGAGACCAGGGATTACAGACTTGTTTGAATTTGGTGATTGTTATTGTGTGTGTGTGTGTGTGTGTGTGTGTGTGTGTGTGTGTGTGTGTGTGTGTGTGTGTGTGTGTGTGTGTGTGTGTGTGTGTGTGTGTGTGTGTGTCTATTACTGGCCTGTGAGACTTAAAGATGAACTAACAACAAAGACAACAACAACAACAATAACATAACCTACACAAACAAGTAACAGACAACACCAAAAAAAAAACCACACACACATACACACACACACATGCACACACAAACACTAACTCATCACTTACCACGTATTAACATATACACGAATTCAACCATCCAAATAACATGACAAACTATATCTTCTTTCCCTTCCACGTTAACCTTCCCGGGGGACTAGGGCGGGAAGGTGGACTGGGACTGTTATGGGGATGGGGACGAGTTTATCTTAGCGGCAACTGATGTAAATTACGGTGACATCTCTTGCGTAGTCGAGAGAAGAGGACGAGGTGAATTATTACTGGCAAGAGTCATTAAAGCGAGAGAGAGAGAGAGAGAGAGAGAGAGAGAGAGAGAGAGAGAGAGAGAGAGAGAGAGAGAGAGAGAAGGAAAAAAAGAGGTAGTGATATATGAGACGCAGACGATGGGAAGATGTGCATGCCGAAATGAGAAAGGAAATGAGGCAGGTAAGAGAGACACGGAAATAGGAGACGAGAGACAGGTATGAAAGGCCAGAAAATGTTACGTAAGCAAATATCTATCAATGTCCTTACAGAAAACGGGATGTACGTGTGTGTGTGTGTGTGTGTGTGTGTGTGTGTGTGTGTGTGTGTGTGTGGGTGTGTGTGTGTGGGGAAGGGAAACTTGAGAAAAGGTAAAAGTTGGTCATTTTTACGTCTCCGTTCGCGTATGAAATTGTGACATCAGGGATTGGGAAAGAAATTGCCAGGAAAGTGACGAGAAAAACTCCATTCAAACACGCTGACGCTGATATCTTACTTCCACTGTCAATTCCTGCAGAGTGTTTCCATGTCCAAAGAATATAAAGAGAGAGATGTTTAAGTCATTTCAAGGCAACATTTGAAAAGCTTATGAATGTTAACTTCTTTTTTTTCTCTCACTCTCTCTTTCTTTTTCTCTTTCTCTTTCTTTTTCTCTTTCTCGTTGTGCGTGTGTTTATTAGGCTTAAAGGTAGTCAGTGAATAATGTAATCGACGTGTTGGGTGAAGTTAGTGAAATGTGTAAGTAAACCCCGTAGACTTTTACACAATGTTACATGTTCGCTTTTATGTTTCTCTTGTTTTCTCTATTTTTTTTTTTTTTTACTCTCTCTTTCAGTACGTTTCCTCTTCCTTCTTTTTTCTTTTTTTTTTCTCACTCTGTCTTCCATGTTCTCTTTTTGTACGTCAATTTATCACTGTTTCCTTTCCTTCTTCCACGGTCTTCTTTTCCACTCTGCTCATTTTCTCTCTTCTTCTTCCTCTTCTCTCATCTCTCTTAAGATCCGCCAGAGGTTTTCCATTTCTTCACTTGATTACCAATGTCTCCGCGTTTCTGATGAGGGAGGGGCTGGAGGGAAGAAGGGAGGAAGGGTAGTGGTGTTGGAGGGAGGAGAGAGGAAGGAAAGGAAGATGACAGAGGCTAAGTTTTAGATCTTCTCGGTTGAAAGATTAGATTGACGGAAACTGTTGATTGTGACAAAGTAAATGATATATTAGTGTTTCATTCAGTTTTGACGGGTCTCTCTCTCTCTCTCTCTCTCTCTCTCTCTCTCTCTCTCTCTCTCTCTCTCTCTCTCTCTCTCTCTCTCTCTCTCTCTCTCTCTCTCTCTCTCTCTCTTTCTCTCTTTAAACCTTCGTCCTTCCTCACCTTTGATTTATTTGTAATTCAAAAAAGAAAAACCTGCTCGTAAACAAGGAATAACAAGACAAACTGCGACGCGGTGCAAATGTTGTCACAATTCCGCGTCGTCCTTTGAGATTTATCGAAGTCAAGGCGAGCGAAAAATTATTCATGACCAACTTGTTTGAAAAGTTCGGCGACCTTGTGGACTCGGCGGCAGCCCACCACGTAAATAAAAAAAAAAACACCTTTAAAAGTGTTTTGGAAGCTTATATTGCCGATTTGGGATTCATGGACACACGGAGGGAGACTTTGAAAATAGGCTTCGTCAGGGTGGCTGTGATGGTGGTGGTGGTGGTGGTGGTAGAGGAGGAGGGACAGAGGAAGAGCGACCTTTTTTCTTGTCTGTTATGCATGTTCTTGACCCTCGTGTTGATGGCGTTAGGGTGGTCTGCCTTGATGTAGGAGCGAGGCAAGGTTGGTATACGATGAATTAATGCATTGGTGGTGTTTCCTTTTTGTAGTTCTGTTTGGAGTGGTTTATAATTATGTCGACTGAAATTGTACCTTGGCGTTGTGGCTTCTGTGGAGTATTTGTCATATATATCTTTTAAGGATTTGTTTGTCTTAGGATTTTGGGTGAAGGAAAGTTTATTATCTGGAAATGTATAATACCTCTGTAACTATTTTCTATCAATTACAACAATCCTCGTAATCCCTTGAGTTCAAGTCGTATAAGATAACTTTTTTACAAATCACATCATGTTCCGCTTCAATGGTGAGCGAGAAACAAAGATATCAATTAGGAAGACAAACACCACCGAGCAAGGACTCCCACGGGGCGGTCTGTGTCTTGTCTCGCCGCACCCCGAGGGCCGCATGAAGGAGTGAGGAGCCTCCCTCAAGGTCGTCTTAAGACAGAGACGGCTGAGGCAACGGGGTTTAATTCAGCGCCAAGACCAAGAGCCACCGAGGCGGAAAGTTTAATTATACGCTCTGTTTCAGGGTCCTCGAAGCTTATGGTCCAATATTACACTCGATCCTGTGAGCTCCTTTGTCAGTGAAGATAAAATGTTGCGTTGGAAAAGTTCGTGTGTTCGTTTCAGCAGAGTAAAGCGGCATTTTTTTTTGTCCTGTTTTTCTTCGTGCGTATTAAGTCAATTATTTCCGGTCTGTCACATGTTGCATTCGTTATAGTATGTTGAGTGATGGGAGGGATCAGTGCTTGCAGGGAACGGTTAACAGAAATAAGAGGAAAGAAATATTACGGCAAGAGAGAAGGAAAAAAAATATGATAAAGAAAAAAGAGAAAAAAAAATAATTACCTTTACGTATCACCTGAAAAACTGCAATAACATTCTTCAACTACAAAAGCGACAATACGAAACGATAAAAAAAATAACAGTATAATAAAAAAAAAACGACATGGAAGATAAAAGGAAAAAAAGGTAAAATAATAAAAAAGAATAATAAAGAACACTAAGAGAATTTTCAACATTTACAATAGCGAAAGGTGTGTGCGTCAAAGTGTCGTTAGAAGGGCGGCACACACGAGAGAGACTCATGTGCACGTCAGGCCACACGACGCACACCACACGTCACTGCAGGAGGAGGAGGACAAGAAGGAGGAGGAGGAAGGAAGGGATAGAAGGGGAATTAAAACACACACACATGACTCTGCTTCCCTTAAGTAGTATCCATTAATCCTTCTCACTTATAATGTTGATGATCTTGTCCAGTCTTGTTCCTCACTGTTCTATTTTTTCTCCTCTCTTCCTCTCTTTATTCTTTCCATCCTCCTCTTCCTCCATTTCCTTCTACTCTATATCCTCCCTATGCATTTCCTCTGCTATTTCCTTTTCGTTCAGTTCTGTTTCCTACTCCTCCTCCCCCTCCTCCTCCTCCTCCTCCTTCTCCTCCTCCTCCTCCTCCTCCTCCTCCTCCTCCTCCTCCTCCTCCTCCTCCTCCTCCTCCTCCTCCTCCTCCTGCTCCTCCACCTTCTCTTCCATTTCCATCTTTTCTCCTTCCTCATCTATTTTTTTCATTTCCTCCTCTTCAATCTCTCTCCTTTGCCTCCACCTCTGTCTCCTCCTCCTCCTCCTCCTCCTTCTCTTCCTCCTCCTCCAGGTGCATTCGGGCAAGCTGAGGTGGTGTTCGGATTCACTAAAAGAGAGTTGCCGCCTCGCTATAAACAATTAACGAGAGGGAAGCGTCCTGAATACGATGACAAGTTGACGCGCGACAAGGAAGGCCAAAGGGAAGTCGTGTATTCCTGCTTATAAGATTGTTTTGATTTAAGATACAGACACACGCGTTATTGGGATGCGTCTTGCGTTGTGTTTATATACTTATTCTTTTGTTTTTTGTTTATGTGTGGGTGTGTTATAGAAAAATAGTTTGTCCTGTGTCGATGTTTGTGAAGAGAATCATTAGTTATTTAGCCTCGTGTTTTGTGGTGTTTTTCTTGACCTAAATAGAAGGAAATGTGTAGCTTATGACTGTATCTCTATCCTCTTCTCTATCCTCTTGTCTTCTCTATCCTCTTCTCTTGTCTTCTCTTCCATCCCCTTTAGCTCTGTTTTCCTTACAAGCACGTACTTCACTCCTCAACACTACCTCCTTCCCTCCCCTCCCTTCCCTCCCCTCCCTCCTCCCCTCCCCTCCCCTCCCTCCTTCACAGTGGCTTGAGAGAGCAAGAGAAACGTGAAAGAGGAGAAGCAAAAGACTGAGGTGGTGAGGTGTGAGGAGAATGGAGTCGGAGGAAGGAAGAGTGTGAGAGATAATGGAATGGAGTGAGAGGAGGAAGGAGGAAAATTGTGACATCTCGCGGGGCAAAGGAGGAAAAGGAACCGAGACCTGAAATTACCTTGTGAAGTGGAGACATTAAGGGAAAGAGATAAGAATGTGTGAAGTGTAAGTTTTTTTTTATTATTATTATTATTTTTTTTTGCTTCCATCCTCTTCCTGGATATCTGACTTAAACTTTTTTCTCCCTTTTTAACACTTTGCCAATAGTTTCATCTCATTTTTTCTCACTTTTTTATTGTGCAAGGTGAGAAGGAGGAGGAGGAGGAGGAGGAGGAGGAGGAGGAGGAGGAGGAGGAGGAGAAGACGAGAGGAAGAATAATCCTGTGCTTTAGTTGAAGGTTTATGATAAGCTTTTATTTTTAGCAACATCGTTAAAATAAAAATAAGAAAAAGGTTCATTCTTCGTCTTGATACTTCACTTAACGAGAAAATCAATATTCACACACACCATTCGTTTTCATCATCGTCTCTTTCGTTATTCTTTAATATAAAAATTATCTTTTCCCTTGGCTCGTCTAAGTCTTAAGGGATTTTTTATTATTTTTTGTCTTCACTTCAAGGTGGGTGACTCTTACGTGTGGTCGATGTCTTCTTTAAAAGCGGGTTGTGCTGTGGTGTTTCTGGCGGGAGAAATGAGAGTCATCTAGCGGCAGAAAGAGTTTTTAGAACGTGACAGCTGCTTGGCCACGAAGAAATGTTGGGATCACAGATAGTAATAGAAGTAATAATAGTAGGAGTAGGAGTAGTAGTAGTAGTAAAGATAAGGAAGGTTTTGTATCTCATGCATATTGGTCATTTATCAAGCCGCTCCGTCATGCTCCACTTCTTCTCAATCGTAGTTTTTGCTCCTTCCACTTAGACCATCCTATCCCTTCGTCTTTCCCTTCCAGACCCTTCCACTCTCCTTCCACTCCACTCTTTACTCGCTCCACTCAGGCCCTTCCATCTCACTTACCTTCCTGCCCTTTCCCTACTCCACTCCTGTTCTGCCACACCACTCTGCTCACTCCACCACCATCTTGGGCGTGCAGGATCAAAGAAAAGCCATTAATCTTTATCGTCATGAACGTCGACCATCAGGCAAAGAAGATTCCATATGAATAAGTCATCTGGATGTGTGTCTAAGGGCGTCTTACCTCTCACAGCCTCTCCCTTCAGTCCTTATCTACCTCCTCCTTCAGTTACATTCTCTATCCTCATCTCCACCTTTGTTTTCACACACTGTTGTTCTTCTATGTCTGACATTTGCTCCATCCCATTTCACTCCACATCCTTTCTCTTTGTATCTTATTTCTTTACGCTCCACTTTCATCTTCCACCTCTCCTTCCACTCTCACTCTTCTCCTCCATCCTCCTCCTTCCATTCCCTCATTCACCTACATTTGTGTGTCTCGGTTTTATCTCTATTTTTGTATATTTTTGTTCTTTCCTCTCTCTCTCTCTCTCTCTCTCTCTCCTCTCTCTCTCTCTCTCTCTCTCTCTCTCTCTCTCTCTCTCTCTCTCTCTCTCTCTCTCTCTCTCTCTCTCTCTCTCTCTCTCTCTCTCTCTCTCTCTCTCTCTCTCTCTCTCTCTCTCTCTCTCTCTCTCTCTCACGTCTTTTATTCATTTTTGTTTTCTTCCATAATTCTGTCTTGCTGTTTCTTATGTTCTTGGCTCTTGGTTTTTCTTTTTTTTTCTTTCTTTCCCTTTCTTCATTTTCCTCCCACGTGTTGTTATTATTTTTCCTCAGTTTCATCAATCTTGTCCTTCTCGTTCAGTTTTTTTCCACTTCCATTCTGTTGTTCCTTGTTTAATATCTTCATTTTTTCCCTCTTACTTTTTCTTTCCTTCCCCCTTCTCTTTCTCCTCTTCCTCCTTTGTTGCTTCCATCCTTCTTAGCTCTTCTTTTCCTCTTCTTTTGTATTTTAGTCTTTCCCTCTGCACACACACACACACCCACATACACACACAAACATTCACCTTCGTAAACTCGCTCGGTATTTCCAAAGAGGTCGTCACATTTTCGTCCTTGCAGTGATTTACAAAGCGAGAGAACCACAG
>JAPQNM010000025.1:3907366-3982366 GCA_029783475.1 Metacarcinus magister
CCTTCCATCCTTCCTCCACATCCTCCCTCTATCCACCCTTCCATTCACCAGTTATTTGGTTTCCCCTCCCTCTTATCCTACCATTTTTTCCCTGCTAGTAATAGATCTCATCCCGTATATAGGTATCGCCATCTATAGGCAATTAGATCAACTATTAATAGGAGAAAAGATTTATTCACGTCATTTTGGTATTTTGAAACTGAAAATTCTCACTAAAAAGGTTATTTGATTTTGTGTATTCGAGTTTGTTGTTGATGTTTTCGTATATTGGGAATTATTACTGAATTATTAAATTTGTGGAAAATATTACGTGTGTATTAATAGCCAGGAGTAAAAACGAGACAAATGAGATATTTCACCATGTTTTTTTCCTCTTTAAAATTTGGAATCCTTAACAACACAAATTTATAATAATAGTATAACTCTATAGAATTTACTCTAGTCTTTTAGTATGAATAATTATAAAAATCGAGTCTTTCCCATATAGTAACATAAAATAAAACATCAATACACGTTCTTATATACATGAAAAGGATGTTGAAATTTAGTATAATATACGTATAGGAATAAATTATAATGAAACAAAGCTTAGAAATCATCACCTTTCATATAATTTTCAGTTCCCATTTAAGATCCAATTCCAATCAGTTTAATATTAATGCGTATTGATGCCATGTGTCAAAAAGGAAAATAGAAAAGGAAAGGGAAATTTGGGGTGAATTTCAATGGCGTCCTCACTTTGGCAGGCGGCAGAGAATCCTTTCCCCTGTCTCCCACGCCACTCCTGCTGCGGAAAGGGAATGGCAAGAGAAGGTCAAAATGTATCGATAAGTTATAGTGACTGTCTCTGTCACGGTCGCCTTCGGTCAGGTGTTGTTTGCAAGGCCTCGTTCCTCTTTACCTGTGTGTGTGTGTGGGTGTGTGTGTGTGTGTGTGTGTGTGTGTGTGTGTGTGTGTGTGTGTGTGTGGGTGTGTGTGTGTGGGTGTGTGTGTGGTGGTTGGTGACTTCATTACCTCTTTTCCCTACTTCCTTCCTTCCTTTTCTTCTTTCCCTTCCACCTCACCTTTCCTCCTTGATCGCCTCTCACACATCATTCCTTCCTTCCTTCACCCATCGATGCTTGAACTAGAAGATTTGCATTTGACTCACCTTTTTCCTGTATCAGTATTATTATTTCCCTTTATAACTTCCGCTCCTTTGTCGATCACCTGTCTGTCCCCTTCTCCTCCTCTCGGTCTGTCTTTCCTTGTCTTTTATTCATATTCTTCCTTATTTCTACATCCCTTTGTGTGATCATTATTGGTGATATCTCTGTTTCTACCCTTCCGTTATTCTCTTGCAGTTATATTATTGCTCTTTATTCCCCCTGAGAGAGAGAGAGGAGAATATTGTTATTATTGTGAAGAGGAGATTAAAGTGCCACTTAACACACACACACACACACACACACACACACACACACACACACACACACACACACACACACACACACACACACACACACACACACACCGGTATAACACACGCTTGAAAATTGTTACAGCAACTTCCTGCCGCTGTATCATGACTCAAAACGGGACATTACTGCGGGTTTTGTCTTGGTTTTATGTGACGTTTCCTTTCAAGGCGATTGTAGCAAAATTGTGTCGCGTTCATAAGGTTCTCTCTCTTTTTTTTCTTCTCTCTCTCTCTCTCTCTCTCTCTCTCTCTCTCTCTCTCTCTCTCTCTCTCTCTCTCTCTCTCTCTCTCTCTCTCTCTCTCTCTCTCTCTCGCTCTCTCTCTCGCTCTCTCGCTCTCTCGCAACAGGATGGTATTAAAGTCAAAAGAACGAGTCTCTCCTTCTCTTCCTCGTTTTCTTCAGTGTCATCGGAAAGGTTTGACTTTATCGGCTCAATAGATACAAGCACTTACACGGACTTGGTTTTATCGGCTTTGTCATTATATATTTCCACATCGTAACTTAAAAACTCCATTGTTGTTATTATAAGTAGTAGTTGTAGTAGTAGTAGTAGTAGGAGCAGTAGTAGTAGCAATAGTAGTAGTATTAATAGTAGTAGTAGTGTTTAGAATCCAGACCTCATCCCCCAAAATGGTGTCTTACAAGATATCTCGTTCAGCCTCAAGACACAAGAAGCAGACAGGCAGGTTTAGGGAGCAGCGTGGAATTCGAACTTCTCTAATTTTTCCTGAAACAAAGTCGCAGAGCCTTGATGCTGGCCTCCTCGCTAGTCTGGGAACCTGTAAAACTCTATTGGCACGTACACTAAAGTTAGAGCAGACTTGCCTACATTTGTTTGTGGTTCTGGTCGGGAGGGGAAAAAATGTAGATGTGAAACGCAGGACAAACAGTGGCGTCACGGATGTTTTGCTTCTCCAGGTTTCGACAGTTACTCAATGATCGAGTATTTTGGTTAGAATGATTCCCTGTTTTGTTTGCCTATGTGTCGGCCAGGATTCGAACCAAGGATAGAGAGTTCATAGGTAGAATAGATAGTCATTGCGCCAGAGGAAAAGACTAACTGAACGGTTGTGTTGAGTATGATTTAAAGTGTCTGTTTGGCTTTTTGATGATGTTTGATGATGAATTTTTGCTATCATTATGGAAATTATTATTATCGACATTGTTATCATGTTTCAACTCTTTGTTATGTAAAGGATTAAGATTTACGAGCATAGGTTTTTATTAATTGCATATGTGTCACTGTGTGTGTGTGTGTGTGTGTGTGTGTGTGTGTGTGTGTGTGTGTGTGTGTGTGTGTGTGTGTGTGTGTGTGTGTCTGTGTGTGATTTAATAGTGATTGTTTGCACTTAATATTTTGTAATTGCATATTTTTCTTTGTCATTTTGTACATTTCCATGAACACCTTTTCTCTCCGTTATATTTCCACATTCTGAATTCATGTTTAGTTCCTGTTTGACAAAAAAAATATACAAATTGAAACATAAACACGATATCTATTAGAAATTTATGATAGAGATTTTCAAAACACAAAATACAAAACACGACAAAGAAAACAGAGAGAGAGAGAGAAAGAAACACAAACTCGGACATTATAAATCAACAGACATTAACTTTTTAATGTGTTATAAAGAGTGAAATTATACCAAAGCATTGTGATGGTGAATAATAATGAAAACCCTGTAAAGACGATAATGAATGAGGAATACAATGAGGCAGCGAGAAGATAGAAGGATAACAGAATAATGAGGGAGGTGGATAATGAGTAACAAAATGAGGGAGACAAACAATGGGTAGGAAATATTATGAGAGGGGGAGTCCGGGAGAGAAATGGAGTGAGGGATTGAGCGAGGAGAGGCGATAGATAATGAGAGGGAGAGGGAGTGAGTGAGTGAGTGGGGAGAGAGGAAAATGTGAAGAAAATGAGATAGGAGTAGAGAGAGCAAGGAAAAAATGATCAGAAAACCGAGGAAAATAAAGGGGTAGGAGTGATTGAGAGAGAGAAAGAAAAAAAGAGAGAGAGAGATAGGAAAGAGGAGAACTAATAATGACCTTGAATCAGCTAATATAAACTGTAAAACCCTCCATATATTCCTAAGTGCACATCTACTTTGAGTGAGTGCATTTAGTGCGAGCATAAAAGAACTTAACGGCCATCACATAAGCCAGTTCAAAGGCCGCTATGAAACAAGCGAGCATCAACATTCGCCAGAACGTATTTTCGTAAACCTGTTTTCTGCGCTTGCTTTCATTACCCTACCCCTCCTCCCATCTCTCTCTCTCTCTCTCTCTCTCTCTCTCTCTCTCTCTCTCTCTCTCTCTCTCTCTCTCTCTCTCTCTCTCTCGTTCGTTCGTGCGTCGCTCTGACTTTTGGTTCCGTTTAAAAGCCTCAAAAGTTGTCCTCAAAGCGAACAACCGCGAGTGTGTTCTCATGAATCGGTAATAAGCAAAGACGTGGAGACGAGGACAGATTTTTATATTTCCTCCAGCAACACATCTCAAAGGACGGCGTGTTAGTTCCCCCTTAAAGTGGTTTTATCTCTCTCTCTCTCTCTCTCTCTCTCTCTCTCTCTCTCTCTCTCTCGCTCTCGCTCTCGCTCTCTCTCTCTCTCTCTCTCTCTCTCTCTCTCTCTCTCTCTCTCTCTCTCTCTCTCTCTCTCTCTCCTCTCTCTCTCTCTCTCTCTCTCTCTGATCGTTTCCTCTTTTTATGTATATATCACCACATCAATCCTGGTTTCAAAGGTTCAGAAGCAGTGATAGATCTGATCAGAAACCACTCGTTCAACCATCTGGAAATAACTCTTGCTCTCTTCGATAAGGACCAACGTGTTTATCTCCGGAGCGTGGAAGGAGAAGCTTAAGGAAATGTGGAGTGGATGGCGGACACACATCAAAGCCTCGATTAAATTCTGGTGGGAGACGGAAATGGAGCACACGCAACAACAAGGTGAAGGAGGAAAGAAAATGGGGAAGCAGTTGCGGGGTTGCAGCTAAAATGCATCGAGGTTGTTAGGCTGGGTTTAGACGAAGAGGAAGAGGAGGATGAAGAGGAAGAGGGAGCAGAGGAGGAAAGGAGGAGGAGGAGGAGGAGAACCCACATCCCCACGCACCTCTCTGTGTTTCTTTGAGGCCATCCCAGCACCCCGCCGCTGTCTGCTCATGGGAATGGCTTGATTAAGGAGATGGAGCAGTGGTGAGTGTGTACAGCGAGAGGCAGGATGTGAGGGGGGCGTCCTACCTTTCCCTGTTATGTTTTTATACCGTCTCCTTCCCATCCCTTCCCTTCCTTCCTCTGTGTCTTCCTTACTGTCTTACCCTTTCCTGGTTGTCTTTATCTATTTTTTTTCCTCTCGTTTTGATCACCTAGAGTGCAAAAAATAAATAATTCAACTTGATAAATTGAGAGAAATAGAGAAACAGATCAGTAAGTAAGCAGGAAGTTTGATATACAGATAGGAATTGGTGTTAGCAAATTATACAAAGAAGAATAAAGGAGAGAGGCGAAAAAAGTGATAAGATGTGACAGCAGAAAGAGAAACAAGCATACAGAGAACTAAAGATAGGCGGAGGACGTTAGGAGAAAAGAATTGAGGAAACATAGAGAGAGTACATAGTGGTAAAGAGGAGGGGAAAAAAATGACAAAAAAAACAAGACTATGATCAAAATAATCTGTTGCAAAAACTCTACCAAAAGAGTTCACACTTTCAGAGAGAGAGAGAGAGAGAGAGAGAGAGAGAGAGAGAGAGAGAGAGAGAGAGAGAGAGAGAGAGAGAGAGAGAGAGAGAGAGAGAGAGAGAGAGAGAGAGAGAGAGAGAGAGAATCAGACGAGCTTCCACCTAACTTATTAACTATTCAATAAGTCGGTTTGTGCAAGCAGGCGTGGCAAAATACCTACAATATTTCTTCTTCTGTTTCACTATTTCAAGTCCCACGAGGAAGCCAGAGTCCAAACAGACAAACAGAGTCGTAGGAACACAATATTCGGCCTCTTTACAATGCTGGCTTTATGAGGACATTGTAAGTTGCGAAACACACATGTCATCGACGATTTTGGAGAAGTCTTTATTGGACGAATGCACTTATCCTAACGTCGTAAGATTGGTGAAGCTTGCCCAACGTTGTCTTTCCTCCTTCTCCTCTTCTTCTTCTTCTTCTTCCTCCTCCTCCTCCTCCTCCTCCTCCTCCTCCTCCTCCTCCTCCTCCTCCTCCTCCTCCTCCTCCTCCTCCTCCTCCTCCTCCTCCTCGCTTTAGTGTATTTTATTCCAAGCAGCCTCGTAAGGGTCAACAGGTTTGCTGTTGTTTGTTCTTTCTTTGTGTTCCTCCTTCTCATCTTATTCTTATTCTTCTTCCTCCTCCTCCTCCTCCTCCTCCTCTTCCTCCTCCTCCTCCTCCTCCTCCTCCTCCTCCTCCTCCTCCTCCTCCTCCACTGCCTTTTCCTCGTCTTTCCTCTCCCAGCTAATGCAGTTCGACCATCACCTTGTCTGAATGTTCCTTCTTTTCTCTCCTTCCTCGATAACATTCGCGCTGAACTGGGCTTTTTTTTCTTCATTTTTTGTAATGGCCAACCAAGGTGTAGGCCTGAATAGTAGGTATTCAGTGACTGTTTAGAGCATGGCAAATATAGTCGACTCATGTTGATATATTTGCTATCTCTGTCACCTGCATATAATGTAGATTTTTTTTTCAGTAACCTTATTGTACAGTCAATAAAGAAGTCAGTGTGTGTGTGTGTATATGTGTGTGTGTGTGTGTGTGTGTGTGTGTGTGTGTGTGTGTGTGTGTGTGTGTGTGTGTGTGTGTGTGTGTATGGTGGCGCCCAGGCATGAGTTAATCGTAATCTATTATAATCCATTAAAAATTATTGTGTAATCGTAATCAATTACTTAGGTTTTTATTCATAACAATCATAATCGATTACTGGAATTGATTACTTATATATTATAATCGTATTCATTATTACTTTTATGATTACAAGGACGCAGTTTAGTTATTCCCGATAAATGGGTGTTTGTGAAGCTGCACAAATATTCATGAAGTAAAGGATATTTAATTTCAGTATTCAAATACACATTATAAATAATATAAAAACAAATCGACTGATAGTTCCTCATTGGATGCTTCAGTATTAAACACGTACAGGATGTGTGCCAATTGCACCATCTTCCTCCACCTCGCCTTATTCAATCATTGAATGATATGTACAGTCTCACAACCCTTGCTATGCCAGCACACTAACTTTAATTTAATAATGTAACTAATATGTTCTATGCAATAAACAATTTAAGTAGGCAAAAAAATATATCTCCATCATATAGATAGATATACGTCCATCACATAGATAGATATATCTATATATCTTTGGCGAATTTTTTCACTTTTTCTGATCCTTTCTTTTCTCCATATAGTCCCAGCACTGTACTGATTCCCCACCCTCCTCTTCTAGTCTTATATGCCATTCTTCCACACCAATTGTATCTATCACTGCAGTTATCAGTTATCTTCTTTGTTCCTCATTTCTATCACACTCCACTATCAGGTGATCTACCAGCATGACTGTCTGTTTTGCACTAGTACAGAGATGTGCTATAAATTAAATAAAAATAATAAGTTACCCTGACACTATATGGAAATATAAGTGGTTATGTAGGTCAGTGGATAGAATATATTTGTTGTTGAAATTTACCATTATTTTCAGTTTATTCACCATGGAGTAGATGGATTATAAGTTGAGTATGACAATTATATGATAAATAGTTAAGTCGGTCATCGTTAGACAGTGACTCATATCTCATTGTCTCTGGGAATAATAAGTTCAGGAAATCCGTAATATTTATTAGATAGTGGAAAGGTCGAGTGCACGTGACTGTGACTGCGTGTGTGTGTGTGTGTGTGTGTGTGTGTGTTGTTATTGTTATTGTTGTGACGTAACTACGTACGTCACTAACACCTCAGTCACCCCTATACATTAACACAAAGAGATACACTGTGTTACGTGTGTTCATTCATTACACACTTAACTTAACCTTTATACAGCATTTCAGATTCAAACATGCACATAAAGTTTTTTAATGTATGTGTAGGCTGTTAATAGCGTCTGTTTTTTACTTAAAATACACACACATCTGTTGTAGTGCCAAAGTAATGAATATAAGTTTTATCCTGATAATGAACACACAAATAATGCCTTAAATAACTACACTAACTATATAACTAGATATTAATAGTATATCAAAATGTATCTACCTAAATGGGTTGTATAATCATTTTACAAAACATAGAATTGATATAAAAGATGTATATTCACAAAACTATTATGTATTTTAATTGCTTTTAATTCTGAAAAGTATAATATTATATACTTTTAAATCAAACATAACCATTTCATAAGCTATTAACTTAGTATCTCTACAGCTTGACTTGGATATAATTTTCAAGGTTGGAAGTGCGCAGTGATAAAATAATACACCACTGCTTAGCTCACGACACTAGTTTTCACAAAGCATCAGCAGGTAAAAGCACGCCACGCACCACACTTTATACATAATCATAACGTCACACACCACCCTTTGTACGTGTATATGTAGCTAAGCATGTATTGAGCACACGTATCCTGAAGGTTGCCTCAGTAATGGTATTGTGACACTGTAAACACCACCACTACCACCACCACCACATTACAAGCACCACCATCACCACACTGTAAACACCACCACCACCACCCTGCAAACACCACCACACTATAGCATCATTTTTTGCCTTTTAGAAACTAGCAGCATCACACTATCACACTTAATTCCCTTCAGTATTACGTGAGTTCAAAATATATGCTGGTGTCACTTCCTGGTTGCTTGTTATGGTATCGCAATGTTTGTTTAGTTGAGTGTGATGGATTTCGTGTATTGTATGATTATTTGACATTCAGTATTTCCTGTTAAGAGCGTGAGGCCAGAATGTGAGGTGCTGTAGTAGTATTAATGTGTAAAAGTGAAATTTGGTTTTGTAATTATGTAGTATTGAGTGTTATAGAAAGTTATACCATTGTTTAGCGAAGTGTGTGTCTGAGAAAAGAGTTGTAGCTAATGAACGAGATAGGCATAGTTAGGAGTGTAGTGTTATTGATAGATATAACTCAAGTCATGGCAAATTAAGGTTTATATTGTGTATGTAAGGCATTGCTGTTAAGTGACTGCAGGTTCAAGTTTGTGGTTCAGTAAATCTTGGAAAAAACTCACATAGCTAGATTTTAGTATCTTTCTCTTACACTTTTCAACACTTAATTTTAACAGTGTTGATTATATGAAGACAAACACATTCCCAGCTCTGTTAACATGTTGCAAAGCTCACCTGAACTCCTTACCTTCTAGTGTTGTCTTCCTCTCATTGTGTGACACAGTTAGTCCTGTTTGATCACCAGTCATAGTTAGGTGATTTCAAGTGCCAATAGTAATCGATATGTACCATTACTGCATACCTCATGAGCCTCAGAAGGAGACAATATTGCTGCTGTCACAATTTACTATGATATTTCTAACACATAACTCGTATTTATTATTTGCTATTCTTCAGGTGATTTCACTGTTTGCTTTAACTATTTAGCTGCTCCACATTTCACTCTTAATCATTCACTTTATATAATAGCGGATTTATGTTGATAAATAGTTGCATTGCTAGTATCTATCGAGGGGTTTGTTCGTTACAATATTTGCATATAGTTTTGTTTCATGTATTCTTTGCTTGTTTTCAGAGGAACCCCGAATGGGTTTGAAATGAGTGCTATATGGTAACCTACGCCTCTATTGAGTACAGTGTAGAGCGCTGGACAGTTACCAAGACCCAGCTGCACCTTCAGCATGTGGCCTCAAAGTAAAGAAAAGGTAAAGCTCATAACCCCAGAACAGGTTTATTTATCCTTGCATTAATATCACTTAAGTTTTGACTATTTGAAGTAGGTATAACTATTATTTTTTTTACTATATATTTGATTACCATATCATTTGGTTAGTTTGAGGTTGTGCATGAATAAGAAATGTATACTCAATTAATATTAAGCATATATTTGAAAAAATGGTTAGTCTAAAATCCTATTTGAGAGGTCGCTCTTACAAGTGGTTCTGTTGGTGCAGATGTGGCATGTGGTGGCAGCGGCCATGGCCGTGGCAGCGCTGGCCCACCACACCTCAGCGGATGTCATTGTGCTGACGGCCAACCAGACAGTGACCATGTTTGAAGACACCCCGGCCAGCTTTGGGCCACCCATACCCCTAGAAGGATTCAAGGTGAGGATGAGATGCTTCCTTCCTTGTTATATTAGATTTATGTTAATGATAGTAAGGGTAACGATGTATGTGGTAGGTGTATCTCAGTTCAACAATATTTGCAATTTTTTATTATTTTGTTAATTCCCGCTAGGCAATTACACTGTCTATAATTCTTTCATGTTCCACTTCTCTACTTCGTCATCAGGGGTTGGCAGTAGCAGTGTCTCCTGTGAATGCTTGTACACCTCCCGCTCCCCCACCTAGCTCAGTCTCTCTCTATGGGCCATGGATTGCAGTGGTGAGGAGATACAACTGCTCCTTCACGGATAAGGTCCTCAACGCACAGCAAGCCGGCTACAGTGCCGTCATAGTCTACAATGTTGGCAGCAATTCGTTGTGTAAGGCTGCACGTGTGTGTGTGTGTGTGTGTGTGTTTGTTTGTGTCATTCACCAGTCTTGAGGATCATGCGCTGGACTTGTGATCGCCAACCATTACCCTCCGAGAAGACTTAAAGCTCATTATAGAATGATGTATTAGTAAGACTGTGACCTTTCACGCATCATTTGCACTTGAGCGAGGCACAAATCTGAGCCTGCCGAGTGACAGGTTAAGATGTTACTACTGAGCTATCATAGTGTGTGTGTGTGTGTGTGTGTGTGTATCAGTCTAGCCATGTTTGTGTTGTGTGTGGTTGTCTTTCTGAAACTATTTTCCTATGTCTTCATGCCTGTTTCTGTGTGTTTTTGGTGATATTTTCCCAGTGACAAATGTTTTCAAGTTTTCTTGTCCGAACACTCCAACGTGTGTGGAGACTGAAACTACTGCAAGTAATGATGATAATTTCTATAACAAGGGCTTCATAAATGGACAAAAGAATAATATATATTTTCGTGTACAGTACGTATGGGCAGCAATGACTCAACAATAACCAGCGAGGTGCAAATTCCCTCCGTCTTCATTGGTGCAGATGACGGCTACCTCATAGTGAAGCGCTTCTCCTACAAAAAGGGGTGAGTTGAAACCTGGAGTACATTTACACTAAAAGAACTATTGGAACATAATAAACACTGGAATATCAAGTAGTACTGTTGATTGGAAGATGGCAGTGGAGTGTGTGAGGGAAAGATGTGAGAGAGATGGTTAGTGTGTAAGGAAAAGCATAAATAGAGTAAAAAACCTAGAAAAATGGACTTACACACACATTGAATTACATCTTGCTATTATTAATCAGCAGTATTGCAACCCTCACACCTTCATTCCCTATTAGCTTAAGTATGAGATCTTACACTCCCCTTATCCCACCATTTTAATTCGATTAGTTAAAACATTACGGATAGGAGCTATTTAAACCCATTTACTATATAACTGATTAAAGAAATAGTGTATATAGACATCTAATTATGTACTGCTAAGGAACTGTAGTCACCCTGTATCCCTGTATTCCTCCAGCCTCCCTATTAGATTCGTCCTGGAGCTGACAGATGATCTACCTTTCAACTTAGCAAATTACCTCGTCCCCTTTGCCATCACCATTGCCATCTGCTTCATAGTGATGCTCTCCTTCATGGTAAGTGTCGTCGCCTGATGGTAATATGAACCTCTGTATACTTTGCTTGATGTATCTTGAAGCACCACTGTATGTATCGCACTCACTAGGATTCCCGCTTGTATATTTGTTTATATGACTTAGATGTATTAGTGTCTCCCATTGTGTAGTAGAATGGTAGAGTGTTTCCGTGTGTGTGTTTGTGTGTTGGTGTTTGTGCCTCGTGGGTGCAGTTTTATCCCGTGACAGAGAAGTTGAGTCCTGCAGGGAAGTGTGGAGTTGATTCTATACCTTACTTTCTTTGCCTTCTTTTGTGTTGTTTAGGTATGATATGTTTGAATTTGTTGTGAGATAGAGAGAGATCTATGCATGTTAAAAATAGAGCTATCTTCTTTCTTTACTATGAACAAGAAGCTATTCAGTGGAAATCACAGCCATCACCATCCCTGCAGTGAACTGGTTACCCTTCATACTGGGCTACATAATACTCATGGGGGTCTTCATCGTGGTGTTTTGCATCACTATGGTATGAAGTAGTCCTCGGTATAGCTAGATTTCCCCTTCTAACCTAACCTAACCTAGCCTGTATGTGGCCTTCCTTCTCATCCTGTCACTGTTTACTGTGTCCTTTCCTTAGGTTGTTTTTGTCCTGCACCACCATACTCTTGCACCTTTGTTTAGCTCTCCTGTAGTTATCAGAGGTGTGTTTTATATTGTGGTAATTTTATTTGTCCCCACAGCACTGATGGAGGTGCTTTAACATTTGATTTCAGTGTGAGAAGCAAGTGTAGTATGTTGGATGGCTAAGTAAAGGTTGAAAATAGTTTAAGATATAGTTGTGTATTGTGAACTTGGTAATGCTTTTAAAGGTTTATTAAATAGACACCTGTGTAGAAAGGTATTGGTGATGATGAATAAAAATTGTGTAAATTGAGTCTTATAACACTGGTGCTGTGGACTCGTTTCAACTCTCCTTCAACACCCAACAGATTGTGAAGTGTGTGAGGGATTACCGCCGCTCTCGCCGTCATCGCCTCTCCTCCCGCTCACTCAAGAAGCTCCCCATCCACAAGTTCAAGAAGGGCGACCCCTACGAGTGCTGTGCCATCTGTCTTGACGATTACGTAGACAATGACAAACTGCGGGTCCTTCCCTGCGAACATGGTAAAGAAGGAATTGACCTGACCCAACCTGACCTAGTAATATGTGGGTCTTCTCTTGTTTGATATGGTGTAACTTGATCTCTGTATCTTTCTCCCTTTCCAGCCTACCATTCAAAGTGCATTGATCCATGGCTGACCAAGAACAGGCGAGTGTGTCCAGTGTGCAAGAGGAAGGTTTTCACCGGGGACGAGCGGCCGTCTGATCTTGAGACAGATTCTGAAGACGAGACCAGCCCTTTAATTAATTCTGAAGGAGGGACCCAGGGTGGGACCTTCACCAATGATGTGAGTGATGGGTAGGATGGATTGTAAGGGAAGGTGGAAAACAAAGGGTTTAGTTAAGGTAATGTACTGTAGAGGTTTGGGGGTTACGTACACACAAAGGTTTGACAACAGACGAATGTGGCTTTGTTGGTTTATTGCTGCAGCGTTGGTTGTACACAAGTAGACAGAGCCCAGGGAAGGTGAGCGTGTGTGTTGTCTGGGGAGCCCCGACGTGGGGCTCCCAGACGCTACTCTGGAGGTGTTGCCTGGACTGTGTGTGGTGGTAGACTGGTGGTTGACTGACTGACTGTGTGTGTGTGTGGCAGCTTATATTGGGCTCGCAGACCTCTGGACACCTGGAGTCAGATCACAGGTGAGGTGAGGTCAAGTTAATCTCGACCTCAGCCGCGGTCTCGAGGGAAGTCATTATAGGCTCTGGGTGTGTGTGCACCTGGTATGTAGGTGTGTTGTATGTGTGTTGTCACTACATCACCCCCCCTTCCCCCACAAAGAAAAAATATTACATAGTACATAGAGAAAACATTATATACAATTATTGTTTTGGTGAGGGAGAGAGGCGGCTTGGAGTGATCCTGGCGGCATGAAGTGTCGACTGCGTGGCTGCAAAGCTGCGGAGGGTGCAAGGCTGCAAGGCTGTGGTGCTGCGGTTGCGTGGGCGGCAGTAGGTGCAGCACCTTGGATCAGCGGCAAGCTGGGGGTGGGGGCGGCTGCAAGGCTGCGGTGCTGCGGTTGCGTGGGCGGCAGTAGGTGCAGCACCTTGGATCAGCGGCAGGCTGGGGGTGGGGGCGGCTGCAAGGCTGCGGTGCTGCGGTTGCGTGGGCGGCAGTAGGTGCAGCACCTTGGATCAGCGGCAGGCTGGGGGTGGGGGCAGCTGCAAGGCTGCGGTGCTGCAGTTGCGTGGGCGGCAGTAGGTGCAGCACCTTGGATCAGCGGCAGGAGCTGCGAGACTGCGGTAGGTTGAGCAGCGGCGGGTGTGGTGGCGCGTCATGTTGGGACGTGAGGCAGCGTGGGTGTGGGCGGCGGATCGTCTGTCATTCCAATGTGTGTCACTCCGGGGGTCACCAATGTAGAGGTTTTGGGGTTACATACACACAAAGGTTTGACAACAGACGAATTTGGCTTTGTTGGTTTATTGCTGCAGCGTTGGTTGTACACAAGTAGACAGAGCCCAGGGAAGGTGAGCGTGTGTGTTGTCTGGGGAGCCCCGATGTAGGGCTCCCAGACGCTACTCTGGAGGTGTTGCCTGGACTGTGTGTGGTGGTAGACTGACTGACTGTGTGTGTGTGTGGCAGCTTATATTGGGCTCGCAGACCTCTGGACACCTGGAGTCAGATCACAGGTGAGGTGAGGTCAAGTTAATCTCGACCTCAGCCGCGGTCTCGAGGGAAGTCATTATAGGCTCTGGGTGTGTGTGCACCTGGTATGTAGGTGTGTTGTATGTGTGTTGTCACTACAGTACCATATACACATATAGAGAGAATCAGAAGGTAGAAAAAAATAAGATTGGGAAAAACTTTAAGATGTTGCTGTATCAAAATATAATGAGATGGTTCAAGAAGAGGAAGGTGGTCCTGATAATGATATTCTTCTATTCCTCTGCACAGGGAAACTCAATCGTGGAGGCTCTGAGGCGGGTAGATGAACAGAGGCAGAACAGGAGGCGGAGAACAATGTCCCGTAACGTGGAGTGTGGCCCTGAGGGTTACCAGAGGTTAGCAGACTCTACATCTGAGGAGGAAGAAGATGAAGAGGAGGAGGGACGGGAAAGACACAGTGATAGTGTTGCTAGCTCCTGCACTAACCAACAGGCTTCAGGTAAATATGTGTGTGTGATTGTTGTTATACCTGATAACCTTGTACTGTTGTCATGCCTCACCTCTCTATCTTTCCTCATTGTATTGTACACTTGTAACTGTGCATCTGTTATAATATGACGCATTTTCTCTTGATTCTGAGGTTAATTTCTTAAGCTCTAATCTATTCCTGGGAGAAAAGTGAGGAGGTTCAAATTCATAACCCCACAATCTGAATCCAATGATCAGATAACATAAGTATGCAACAGAGAGAAATAGAGAATAGAAGGAGACACTAATTTCCCCCAGGAGAGCGTGAAGAGAAGGTGGCCGGTGAGCCCAAGGACGCCACAACTGTGACCGTGGTGGTGCATGATCCTGCTTCCCGAGGAGACAATCCCACAGGTAACTTATTAGTTCCTATACCATTCTATTAAGGATTTTAAGCAAAACAACTGTGTCATCTCATTAAAGAGAGAAAATATTATCCGTCTTCCAAATATATTTGTATTAAAGCAGAATATTAATATCAAATGCTTCTTAGTTTATCAAGTAATGATAATGTTAACCATACCAATCTTACAAACAAACAATCTTACCTAAATTTCCCTTATTCATACCAACACTTCCTTTCCTTCTATGTATATAAACGTTATCAAATAGCATAGGACTTGACACTCCCAAGACAATAATATTTTTTGAAGTGAACCTTACTAAACCCCATTTTCACTCTTCCGCCAGACACTTCCAGTCTAATGAGCTATGGCACTCCTCCTGGCCCTGTGCAAATTGCTGTGGACATTGTAAACTCCACAGACTCCGCCGGGGAGCAGACACCTTCACAGCACACCTCCAGTGATGTCAGATCTGATCATGATTACGTAGTCTGAGTGTGGTCAGAGTAATTACAGAAAAGCAAAGGTTTGTTGATTATTGTTAGTCTTTACACAAGTTGTTGTTTGCATAATCTAGTGATGAGAGACTTACATAAACTGGACGAAACTGAGCAATGTGTCTGTGACTTTAATGTTTGTTGTAAGAGTCTAGTTTATAAAGTAACTACAAATAGTATTTTTATATAGGATGACAACGATTCTTTTCTTTTTTTTTTCTTTTTTAATTTTTTTATTTAGTTTTTTCAAGCAGTCTATGCATTTCCGACTCTAAGGAAAATAGGACAGAAATAATCCAGAATGAATTTTTCATGCAACACATATTATATAATGTATTGTTTTTGTGTAATGTTTATATATACCGAAGGAAATTATTGCTTTAAGTCACTGTTACTATAGCAGAGATGGTGCCCTCAGACTATAAGGTTAAGTAAACTGCATCTCTTAGTGTATAGTGCAGAGAAATTATATATTCTTAACTTTACTGCTGGTGTTGGCTGAGGTACAGTTGCCTGTGGTACTGGTTGTGAGGGTCGTCACCTACCTCATTACTACACCCAAGCCAAGCCAACACTTCCCAGGGCTCAGATTTAGTGCCACAGACCTAGAGAGAGGGCTTTTTTTTTCATTAAGCATTGGTTTTGTTGCTTTCACATTTAATGTTATTCATAATACATTGTTTTGAATATTTTCAGCTTATTCAGATATTTCAATAATTTTCAGTGTGCGTTTTAACATCAATAAATCCTCTTTTTTTTTTGTTTTACCCTCTCTCTCTCTCTCTCTTTCTCTTTCTCTTTCTCTTTCTCTTTCTCTTTCTCTCTCTCTCTCTCAGGTCTTCATTGATACCAATGACTAATATATATTAATGCAAATTTTTACATTTTGTCACAAACAAGTTCCTTTAATTAATCTCACAAAAGAATTGGCTTTACACCTTCACACATACAGGTCCAATTGGTATCCCACTTTGAGTACCTTTCATTCATCATTCATAAGTATAATAATGTAACCAATAACCACTGCCTCTTGTATTCTCTATAACTCCGTAACATCACGTAACCTAACCACCTTATCTACTTCTTGAATATATCATGATTTTTTTTCTTTTTGTTCTTCGTACTTTTCATTAACGTGACGCAATTCACTGTGATGTTTATCAGTATATATTAACACATTCATTACTTTTACTTAAAATCATCTTAATAATCCAATGAATACTTTCTCTATTATTATTATTCCTAATATTTTTAGTATATTATTCACATTCTTTATTATACAGAAGTGTTGTTCCCCTCAGAGAGCCTTTTTTTATTATTATTATTATCATTATTATTATTATTATTATTAAGGAAACGTATCATTTGTGACAGAAAACAAAGTGATATTCTTGCCACTTCATGATTTCCTTAGTTATTTGTTTTTTTAAGTTTACTCTAGATCCTTATTGACGGCTGTGGCAATTTAAGTACTCTTAGGTTGATCTATATTAAGGGAAAAGTGCCGTGCTGTAGGCCACTGATAGGGTGTATTAACCTCTCCTTAGATAATATGCTGCACTGAAAGCCTTGGAGGGTGTGACAATGGCTTACATAGGGCTACCACTTCGCCATGGGCCCCACTTTAGGCTTAGTAGGCCTACATATCTGCAAATTTAAATACTTATCCAATATATCCCTCCTGAGACCTCAAAATTATCCTAGAAATAGCTTGATTTTCTTTCAAATATCCCGGAATGACCCCTGCGTCGTCCCCAGTTTAGAAGGACATATGTACACCACTGGGACGTGTAATACTTATTTCAAAATGCTTAGATTCTGGGTCATAAACAAGTGCAGCATACATACACAACATCCTTGAATATATCATATCAAAATCTGAAATGAAACTTCCCCTTTACATTTTTGTTTTAATGGGAAGTATTCAAGAGAAAAGATAAATAACGTATACTGATAATAATAGAAAAAAAAGAATAGAGAATATTAATGGTGTATATACTCATTCATTTAACTCCTTATATTGACATGTTAATATTGGAAATGCAGTCTACTAACCTCCAGTAGAAGTATAAACAAATATCAAAGTATTCTCCACTCAGGCAGTCTGCAAGTGGTTGCTTACGTTTGTATAGCTTGTAGTGAGAAGCAAGGAACCACATGAACTGGCACCTTTGTTTTATAGGGAAGGCAAATCATTTATTGAAAGTTACGTATACAAAATTTCTGCTTTTAAAATATATCATTAAATTCACCTGTTGTGCCTCTCAAGAATGCTGGTTTAATGAGTTCATGGTCATGTTTTTACTGCCATTCAACACTTGAAAATATCCCTCCAAAGTGCAGCCATTGTTCAAAGCTTCATCACCTTGGCTGGTAGTTGGCCAAAGCTAGCATGATGGTAAGGCTGGGTGGCTGGTCATGCACTAATCTGGCAATGTGATGATGATGCTATTATAATTACCTCTCTATAAGTATTATACTCCCACAATATAACAGACTTGCACTGCACAAGCTCAATGAATTAATAGAAACACTAATATATTGACCTATGTAATAAATGCAATCATATTGTTTGCATACACGACACAGTAAACTAAAGGTGAAGCATTCAAAGAAATTGCCAAAGTAATGGTTTGTCAACTTTCCCAATTGTTTTTGTACAACCAACTCCGCATCACGTACACTCCTTTCCTCTCCTGATGATTAATAAGTATCATGGGTCCATAAAGATTGCAGTATCATGCCAGCACATTGGTTATCCAGTCCTACACCAGTACTAGCTTCAGCTAACTCCCAACAACTGGGTGTCAAAACTGTTTTTTATATAACTGTAGCTGTACATGAACATGGGAGTTTAGTATTTTATAACCTGTGTCGGCAGGAAAGAGTTTGCACATTTGATTCATCTTTGACTTGCGTATTCAGAACTTATTTAGTCACAATAAAAATTTATTACATCCTTTTATGTACCCTGAAAGTATGTATACTCATATATGCAGTCGTAAAATATAGAATGGATTCTTGATTTTTTATTATTTTGTACAGCAAGGAATTTAGATTCAAAACAAAGATATGCTTCTTATATGTGCATTACATTCAGTCATTTCATGCTATCCTCTTACAGTAGATTAATGCTTGATAAGGATAGACAGAAGAAATTTAAATCAGCAGACAATCTCCGTGCCATCAAAACGAAGAAGTAAAAACGCTATTTACATTGGTTAAAATGTGTAATGCCCCGTTTATCTCATTTATATTGTTTCATGAAAATGTATATGCTACAGTTTTGTTACATCCAATGTGATTTCTTTTAATGTGAGATAATTGCTTATCGTGCTGCGTTAGTTTTAAGTTTGATGCACATTTATTCATTATAGGAACAACGGTTTGTATATACGTATATATGTGTGTATGTCTTATTTTAGTGCTTACTTGATACATAGGTAGTGTTTTCATTTTGAGTAGGTTTTCCCATGTATAAGTATATTCAGGGCAATGACTTTATTGACAACATACATATTCTTTTGTAAATGGAGATCAAATGAATACTAAATGATATATATGTATATAAATACTGTATTAATTGATTGATTGCTACGTTATGCAGTTATACATAGTATCTAATCTTGTGCAATTGAGGCTTTACGAGACATGACATCCCTAAATAAAGATTCAAGCCTTATTATGCTTAATGCTCAAGAGAATACATGTCCAGATGATCATGTGTTGATGAATGTCAGCTTGGGTTCCTGTGGACTCAACATGCAGAGGAAGTATGTAATTACAACTCATGTGTTATGCATGATATTTGGCTTAATCATTCATATTGGTATTTTATTCTTATTATTTTTTTTTTTTTTGTCCTTTTTTTTCATCTTTTTTTTATTAATTTATACTGCTGACACTCATGGTCACCAGAACTTAAATGTGAGATCCAGTTGTATGTTCCTATGTGAATGGAATTTGGTGCTGTGCAAATGTATGCTGGGTGAGCTCTTTATGTAGCATGTTTAATATGTACATGTACTTGTATTTTAATATATACAGTACCCGAAAGAATTTGTCAACAACCTATGGTGATACACAAGGTCATGACTGCATTAGACACGGGACAATATCTGTCTTAGTGAGGAGGAGTTTCCTTCTAATTGGCTTGTGGCACAATGGTAAGGTTGTCTCCCTCACCACCCCGGGGACCTTGACGCAGCTGAACAAGAAATAACGATGAAAAGATAATTGTATCATTGTATCATCATAGTTAGCATTATCCTGACAACATAACTGCTCTTAAATAGTCATTCTAATAGAGGTAATAATGGTTTGTCCTGTGAAACCTTACATTCCACAAAATCTATAGCGAACTACTCTTATAATGCTTGGCCACAAACCTAAGTTCTTATGACATCAACAATATATTCCCTCTATACAATGTCAAAATTGATGGTTTTTTTCGGTCAAGGGGTCCGGGTGGCTCTGGTACAGTGCTTGGCTCTTGACCTGAAGGTTGTGAGTTTGATCCTGGCTCACAACAGCTTGGTGAAAGGGTTAGCGCTCTCATTAACCGTAGCAGAATTATGTAGTCCATTACTTTTTTCTATTTCTCTTCTTCTTGGTTCATATTACTGAAGTGAATATCTTAGTGTTGTGGGAATGCCTTGTGACTACCTGTGTTCACCTGGACAACCTACCTCTGTGTTGAAGGGACCAAACATGGCTCTCTCTCTCTCTCTCTCTCTCTCTCTCTCTCTCTCTCTCTCTCTCTCTCTCTCTCTCTCTCTCTCTCTCTCTCTTTTAATATCACTATCTATTATGCATGTTTAGCTCTTATTTGACCTACTTGTCAGAGAGAGAGAAAGGTATTAATTTTTGTCTTATTTCCGAAGCCAGTAACTTTGTATTAGCACACTGGCTGAAAGATAATGTTATGCTGATGTAATTCAACTTCCAAGGAACCTCAAAAGTTGTCAATTAGTTTATTTTGTCTCAACATCATAAGGTACCAAAGAATAACTGCTAAGATTACCTCGACGCTACAAAAAGAAAGAAAAAAAGATGATTAGTTGTTATATGTAAGTGTGAATTGAATGAAACAACCAGGAGAGAGAGAGAGGGAGTTAGGTATGCACTGACACTTCCGGTACAGCCTGATACAGTGATGGTCGCAGTATGTTCGCAAATACGTATAATATAGGCTATTATTATATGCGTTCAAGACTTAGACAATTGAAGAGTAAGTTTGATAGTATGGTCTAGTAACACGTATGGAACAAAATCTCATTGACGAATTCCTCCATTTAAAGTGAAAAGGTATATTAATTGGTCTTGGTGGTGTGTGTGTGTGTTTAGTAAAGTTGATAAGGCTGATATGTGTTTATTAATTTATTTTCATTATTTGACCACCTTAAATTATTTCCAAAACTTAGAACACATGATCAGTCCCAAAAATACGTTAAAATCACAATATCTTCCTTTATTAGACAAAAAAATATCTTAAGAAAAGCAAATTGGCTTCTTATCTGTTACATAATATTATAATCTTTGGTGGTGGTGATATTATTAACAAGTTATCATTTATAACTTAGCGTAACAAAATAAAGCAAGGTGAATGGAGATCCGTCACATCACCACCCGACCACGTGATCAATGAATATAAGTTACACCTTAAAAAGAACGCACTAAAACATCATACATGTAAATACTCCTCGCACGTTATCCTCCCCAAGGTCACAGGCTCAGCTGATGCCCAAGTCATCCCAAGGTGGCGGCCAAGCGTTTTGATTACACCTGCACGTCGCCTTAATGGGTAACAAAGTGCATCAAGGCGAGGATTCAATAAAATCTTTTCCGCCGTTTTGAAGAATTACTAGTCACGTGGGAAACCTGACCGAGATGGATTACAAATGGTAAATGCGATGGTGTGTGTGGTGTGTGTGTGTCTGCAGTAGCTTGCAAGGTTCCCTACACAAAGGTTGCATTGTGCCGGGCAGCAACATGATGCAAACAATACTTAATCTCCTACGAGGAATTGCTATTTTACGGTCGGAATTCCCAACCCGTCGAGCATTATCTTCCCAAGTACACACACACACACACATTATAGTAGAAGGGTACACATCACGACATTCCGGTTGCCAACGCCATTAATTGTGCCATTCTAGAAAACTAAACACTCAAGGATGTGTGTCAAGCATCATGACTAAACTACAAATACACTGATACGTTGACTGAAATAATCTTAAACTATAAAACAAGGTTAATCCTAAAGATCGTAAATGAAGGGAAAAGAACACTGAAAAGTGGACAACTGGCAGGTCAGCCGAGCCGAGTCAAGACTGCCTATGGTCATGCGTGTCTGGCGTGACGCAGCCCAGGCGTGCATGGGCGGTGGGCGATGGGCGGCAAGACGCAACATGATGAAGCTTGGTAATGGCTCACGCGGTGTCTATACACTTCCACACATGGAAGCGTGTGAAAAAAAATATTAGTTACTTGGATTAGAGTGAAAAAAAAATTGAATAGGACCAAGGTGGCAAGGTCACCTGTAAGTCGCTTATTGCACCGTGTGAAGTCGCCTTAGGGAGACAAAAATTAACTGAAAAAAGTTGCCGGTATTCTAGAAGGCAAGGAGTCAACGTGACGCCTGTGTATGGGGTGAGGTGAATAGGGAGTTGACTGTCACATCCATCACTCTTTGGAAGGAGTGGAAGCGTTAGGGACTTACGTCAACAGACAGGATATAAACATTTGTGACAGTTTTACTGTTCCTCTGTTTCAAGGATCCATTTACTGAATTGTATTCAAAAGTCAATTTTGTCGTTTCACCGGGATAATAAACAATATATATAATAATATAATATATATATATATACTATATATATATATATATATTATATATATATATTATATTTTCTTCTTCTTTCAGTTGATGCCGAACAGCTGTTATGGTCCTGCCTTCCGACTTAGTGGAATGATAGTGGGTTATTTGATACTGGTATAAGTAGGTGTGCCTGTGGGCCAGGTACAAAGGCCCGCGCCACCTTTAGGTGACAATCCTTAAACAACAGTAGGTGTGCAGTGCTGGGTTGGTAGTCATCAGTGCGACACATACAGGTTATTTCAGGACGGGCCCTTACTGCCCTTCAGGGAACCCCTCTTCTAACCCTTCTGGATTCGCTCTGACACATTACAGACTACGTAAAACTTCCCAGCATACAGTATGGAAACAGTTTGCATTGCACTTGTCCGTTCAACCAATTAGAATGTGTGATGAGGTGGAGTGGAACATCTGACTGGTTAAGGAGGCGATGATCCTTGGTGGGACGGCTGCAGGGCTTCAGGCTGCGGGCCACTTCACTGGCCCAGTCCATCTCAGAAACTCGACGTGGAAGGATGCGTTTTTTTACGCTTCTCGTGACCTGCACTGTCGTGTTGGCTGAGACTACCACCCAACTGAGGGCAGTGTACGTCCCCAGAGAAGTACAGCAGCAACAGCAGGACAGTCATGACATCGACCCTAAGTACGCGATTGGCGAGGTCATCGCTAGTGAGTTTGACCGCCACGTCCCTGTGCTGAGTGACAACCTCCGCGGTGAACTAAATACTCTCAGGAATGACATCAGCCGTCAGTTCGACTCCCTTAAGCACCACATGGACGTCAAACTGGACAGGATGCAGCGAGACGCCCCTGATGTGGATGGTCCCCTTACCGTGGAGTCCAGAACCATGCAAGAGACGCCCGTCACCGCCACGCCTGCCGCCACAATCCGCCACAATTTAGCCATGGCGGAGCTTCGGCGTCTTGGCGCAGAGCTGACACGAACAATGAACGAGGAGGTGGCCAAACTGAGGGAGGAGTTCCGCAGCTCCCTCGACAACCTCCGCGAGCAAGTTCAGAACTCCACGGACGGACTGGCGGCAAAACTTGGTGATGAGTTCTCGAATCAAGCGGAGGAGAGCACGACCATGTTGAAGAAAGTGTTCTTCCTCACGCGGAATCAAATGTCACTTATACAAGACACGCTGACCAACATCACCTCTGCCATCATGGTGGGGAAGAAACCTGAGTCCACAACCTCCCCTTCACCTGCTGAGTCCACCGAGGAAACTGTCAAAGGCACGTCACATCTTCCTCCTCTCCTTTCAACCCTCACCGACACCAGCACTGACTTCACCACCACCATCATACCCGAAACAGAACCTCCCACCACCATCATGGATAACATCACCACCACCGCCTTCACCACCACCACCACCTACACCACCACCACAACCTCCACCACCACAGAGCCCGAGGTAAGGAAGAGGAAATCGGCAACAACAGTATAGTGTGTGTAAATGCATACCTTACCAGTGGAATCGTAACATTACAGTTCAAGTAAGACAAGTATCAACTGTAGTATTGTGTTAATAAGGAAAATAAAAATACTCATTTTCATGGTTTCCTTGAGAGTAGCATAGGTGTTTTTTCTTCTATTCACTATAGGTGTAGGTGGGGAGGGGGAATACGGCTCACATTTCTGCGACAGTAATGATACCCAGTAGTGACTTTTTTGTAAGCATAATGTACAGCTGCGCCGAGACTTGTAAAACATGGCACAAAAGCCTCATTGGGTACACGTGAACTTCCCTCCCAATACTCCCCCAACTACGCCTCTCAAATGTGAAGGAGGAAAACATCAACTAGGGAGAACTTTAACCAGTATGGAAGCACAGTTTAAGGTGCTTCAAAAAAAGACAAAAAAATAATAATATTATAAGTTTGTACAAGGTGTATAATCATTCACTTGACTTTAGCATGGATGGAGTGAGGTGATGTGTTGTGATGTCATGTGACTTCCTTCCATTGTGACTTCAATTCCTTTTCTCTTTCCCCAAGAAGAGCTTGCCGAAGGACTGCATGGAAGCTCTTATCTACGGAATGACTCGCTCGGGCGTCACCAAAATCAGGCCTTCCCCGGAGATGGAGCCCAAGGTACTACACACAATACCTGTCTGTCTGTCTCTCATAATTTTCCACTTCCTGTCTGTCTGTCTCTCATAATCTGTCATTTTACCTGTCTGTTGTCTGTCTCTCATAATCTACCACTACCTGTCTGTTTGTCTCATAATCTGTCACTACCTGTCTGTTTGTCTCATAATCTGTCACTACCTGTCTGTCTGTCTGTCTGTCTCATTATCTACCACGACCAGTTTTCGCGACATTAACGAGTACTTTTTAATGTGGACAGAAAGTTTGGTGTGACCAGGAGGTGGAGGGAGGAGGATGGACAGTGATGTTGTGGAGGCAGAAACAACCAACACAGATCGACTTCAGGAGGTCGTGGCGAGCTTACTCTGAAGGCTTTGGGGCTCCTGACGGCGAGTACTGGATAGGTAGGTGTTCCCAACAAGCCATGAAGAAGGTGCAAGAGTGACGTAAGTGTTGTTATAGTGAGTTTAAAGGAAGAGGAGCTTGTTAAGGTGGTCAAAGTGTATCTGATGAGAGTGAAAGTGTGATTTTAGATATGTCAGTAACTTTTTTTTTCACTCCTTAGGTTTGGAGGCGCTGTATAAACTGACGAAAGGAAACCCGTACAACCTGCGAGTGGAGATGACGTGGGAGGACGAGGAAGCGGTGTCTCTCTATGACTTCTTCAGGTGAGATTGGATTCACTAGTTTGAAATGAATGGAAAAAAAATGAAGTATCAGTTAGATGTATGTCATTACTTATGAATAGTTATTTGTGAGACTTATAGAAAACTGGAACTAGGTTATTTTTCTTCGAGGAGGACTTTTTTTTCTTTCTTTCTTCCTGTGTGTGTGTGTGTGTGTGTGTGTGTGTGTGTGTGTGTGTGTGTGTGTGTGTGTGTGTGTGTGTGTGTGGCCCTTCTGCCCATTCTAAACAAGATCAACAAAAATCACTCCTCGGCAGCGTGGGTCCAGCTCAGGCTCTTTACCGTGGCTATGAGCTGAACGTGGGCGGCTACAACAAGACCAGCACAGGAGGCGACGCGATGGAGTACCACAACGGCATGGACTTCAGCACCTACGACCGGGACAACGATGGAGCCTCAGGTGGGTGTGGGTGTGGTAGATTGTGTGGGTAAGGTAGACAAGGTGTGGTTGGTAGGTAGATGGTGGTAGATTGATTTTGTCGAGCGTAGTGTAAGTATAGCTATGCATGACCAGGTAGTTGAATATGAGTTTAATGAAGTAGACTGTAAATGTATAGGTAACTTGTAAATCTAATACCCTAACTGTAGAATCACCTGTAATAATGGCAACTCACCTGTACATTTTCCCACTCATGTAACCCTGTAGGTGGCAGCTGCTCGGAGTGGTCAGGGGGCGGTGGGTGGTGGTTCAACTATTGCTACTACAGTAACCCCACCGGGATCTACCCACCCAGTGACGTGCCTCCCAACACCCAAGTCGACCACCTCATCGAATGGCGCAAATGGCAGGGTTACTACACTTACCTGTCCACCTTCCGCATGATGATCAGACCTAACTAGACTTACCTGTGTAGAGGGGTTAATTTCATGTGTATAATTGGGTATTTTAATGCACTGCTGTAAGGAAAGGAGTTAGTACAGTAGTGAGAATGAGTATTGATAATGGTTGTGTAGATGTAGATAGATACGTATTGAATGCATGTTAGTACACCTGTTGATAGACTTTTGTTTGTTGATGATGGAGCTTAGTAGTAAATGAAGAAGAGTAAAGAAATCCAACCTTTACGTAAAACTGAATAACCGGAAATCATATAAAAGGGAGTTTGTACTTACAGAAGGTATTTCGCGAGGTAAAAACAGTTTGTATATCTGTGATGACAGGAAACTGATGCACCATTTTGAACATTATATTACAAATTGTGAATGTGTAGATGGCCGATTGGAAAATGAAATGCTGTAATTTATTTTTTCTTTAGGGCATAAATTATTATTGGCACAGTGCACAGTGGTCCTGTAATCTCATAAAAAAAATGTGGACAATATTTGGGGATATTTTTATAATCAGATAAATAATTAATACTGGTAATACTTGTACTGATTACTCGTTGTGCTCACTCACACCCACACACACACACACACACACACACACACACACACACACACACACACACACACACACCCACACCACACACACGACACACACACACACACACACACACACACACATCACACACACGACACACACACACACACACACACACACACACACACACACACACACACACACACACACACACACACACACACACACACACACACACACACACACACACACGAGTACAGTACGTGACCCTCCATTTTCCAGATCATGATGAATTGCACACAACACACAACACACAACACACACACAACACACAACACACAACACACACACACGCATTAAATATATAATACAGATCATTCTTACTCGTTATGTATGAACCACCCCCCAAAAAAAAACCCCGCAAATCATACTTAAAAAAGAATGATTTGTATAGCTATAAATTTAATAGAATGTTTTAATTTGAGTAGGAGATGAAGAAGAAACTGAAAACGTGTAGAGAGCTGGAAAAATTAGACACACGAAGCAATCAATGAAAAAAAAACTTAATGGTGCGAGAGAATGGGATGATGGAAACGAGAGAGAGAGAGAGAGAGAGAGAGAGAGAGAGAGAGAGAGAGAGAGAGAGAGAGAGAGAGAGAGAGAGAGAGAGAGAGAGAGAGAGAGAGAGAGAGAATAAACTAGATAGACTTCATATCCTGCAGACGTGATAGGGTAGCCAAGTCAGCAGTATTATTCCCTATGGCCTGACACAGCTGTCGATCCCTGTAGTCTCCCCACCCACCGTTCCCCCTCTTAGGCTTCCCAGAGCTTTTCCACGATCCCAACAGCACCAGAGTCTCGGGGTAAAGCCACTTTTTGCCGACAGAGAGGCGATTGACAGCGGTGCGGACTTCCCCTTTGACGTCACAAACTTTTTTTCTGACATGCGTCCCACTGTGGAGGAAGGGAGACGAGGGTGAGTGAATGAATAATGAAGGAAGGAAGGAAGGAGTGTGGAAAAGGAGGAAGGTGAAGAGTAAGTGAGTGAATGTAGAGTGAGAAAGGAAGGTAGGGAAGGCAAGTATGAGAAAGGAGTGTAATTATTTATTTTTTTCATTCAGAAGGAAGGAATGAGTGTGACTTTATTATAAGGA
The DNA here is from genome assembly GCA_029783475.1 of Metacarcinus magister. Lineage (NCBI taxonomy): Eukaryota > Metazoa > Arthropoda > Malacostraca > Decapoda > Cancridae > Metacarcinus > Metacarcinus magister. Next base: position 3,934,937 of record JAPQNM010000025.1, read on the forward strand.
TAGAAGGAAAGACTTATGGAACTACAGATTCAAATTATGTTATTCAGCATGATAAAAAAAAAAGAAGGAAAAATAAGCACAACAAGCAAGGCAGTGAAGGAATTAAAAGTGTTAATTACTCGTATGAAGATAAACAATAACAATCCCAATGTGTGTGTGTGTGGGTGTGTGTGTGTGTGTGTGTGTGTGTGTGTGTGTTAAGGACTCACCAGCTGCCTACGTGAAGGACGCGGCTTAACCTCACGGAAAGCATCTGGAGTCGCTTACGGAAACACGTCTGCGCCACATTAGTCATCGTCCAGTCCCAGTTGTAGTCATCGAAGTGGCAAAACAAATTCCTGCAACTCTTAATGTTCTGCCACACTGCTGCGTTCATAGCGAAGCCCAGGTTGTGTTTTGTCACCCACCAGTCACCTCTCTCCACCTGAACCGGGAAGACAGAGGAAAGGCATACTTAACTTGTAATACATTCCTACGTGACTAAGAAAAAGATTAGCTCACACAGGTCTATGAATCTCTCCTCTACTAATATATTATAGGAAGGAACTAAATATGCAATAGATACAAGGGTAATTTTTCGCCTAGCAGTAGGAAAACGAAATTATGTATACTTATAGATCATACAAAACAGCTGTTCATCTGTTTTTTACTTTTTTTATCACTAATGCGAGAAAAAAATCCAGCCGTTTTATAATGTTTTGATTGAATATTAGCATCAGATTGTAAAAAAAAATATAAAATAAATTCAATACAAATACTCACGAAATTCTTGTATATGTTAGGATGCAGTTTGTTGTAGTTCCCGAGGGCGAAAACTTGGCAGGTGGGACAGAGTGAAGGACGGAGGCGTTGCATGAGGGTCAGGACGTGTAGGGCGTCAGGCGAGACGTAGTGGTCCTCCTCCAGGAAGACCACGTGACCGGTGTAGTTATTCTGGGTCACCCTCAGGCCCCCGAACACCCTGAAGGAAGGAGAGTGTTGGCACCGATGGGATAATTGATGGATTGCCTTCGATCCGTTCACAATCCTCTCTCTCTCTCTCTCTCTCTCTCTCTCTCTCTCTCTCTCTCTCTCTCTCTCTCTCTCTCTCTCTCTCTCTCTCTCTCTCTCTCTCTCTCTCTCTCTCTCTCTCTCTCTTCCATGGTTTTTTTTCCTAACCAATTTTTCTCTCACACATCTATCATATTTCCATCTCAGACATTTAAATTCACGTACACTCTTCACGCCTTCCCTTCCTTCACCTCTCTGTCCATTATTTTCTCTCTTTTCTTACCGATGTATCTTCCACCACCAATGATGTTTTATCTGCGTGAAGGATGCTTCTCGGTAGTGTCCGTAGCTGTCTGGCCATTTAGCATTCTGACATTTAGTGTCCTTCTCTCTGCTGCAGGATATAAATAGATGAATTAGCCATGTCAGTAAACCCGGGTCGTGTTCGGCCTGTCTACTTAAAACACGAAATACGAACACTAAAATAAACAAAAAGACGATTATTTACATTTCACTATCTACATTCAAGAATAATATATAATGTTCAACAACAAAATAATGAATTAGTATTTATGATGTATTTCACACCCGAAATTGTCGTGAGCCGAAACTGGTCATACACAAAGTTCGTAAAAGTAAACAAGGGATCGAAGCGATTGCTCGAGCCGAGATATTAGTCTTAAAACACCTCATTTTATTACACTAAGTGCTCCCCAGCATCACTATGCGTTAACCCTTTAACAACACACATTCCCCTGGTAAGTAAGATTAAGTCTCCAGTAAGAAATCTAATATAAATAGTATAATATGAACAAGTTAACGAGTGAGTCGCCAACTCGAAACAACAACACCAGTGAATAGGCTGAGGAAGTGTTAGTTACATATTGTTGTTCCAGGAGCAGTCTGCTGGGTCCCTGCCGGGGAAGACGAAGGGATACAGCTGTATGGAGAACGGGAAGAACATCTGCATCACTCTGAACTCCGTGATGTTCCTGATGAAGGCGTTGATGTCTGGGTTCCACAGGTCGTGGCTGAACACGACCACCGCCTCCTGGATGCCTCGCACGACCTTCAGACTCTCCACCAGGTAACGCAGATTCTCAAGGCGCTTGTGTGCCTGAGAGAGAGAGAGAGAGAGAGAGAGAGAGAGAGAGAGAGAGAGAGAGAGAGAGAGAGAGAGAGAGAGAGAGAGAGAGAGAGAGAGAGAGAGAGAATATTATTATGACAAACTACCCCATAAGTACTGTAAATATGGGTGTTTCAAAAGCACATCAGTATTGGGTTCTGCATGATGAATTTCCGTCTTGAATGCCTGTTTGACGGATTGGTTGAGTTTATTTGGCAAAAACTATATATATACGTGTATATACCTGACCAGGATAACACGAAATATGCGCCACTACCTATGTCCAATGTTGGTTACGCGCGTCATAATGGTGATGAATAGTAGTCGATAGTCGTTAATTTTTCATGGCTATGTAGGTTGTTAAAGCGATTATGTTGTTGATCTAGGTTTGATGATCTTGCACGTATCATTAGCCTTATGGATGGCGTTGATGACTGACCAAGACCACGCAGGATGTTTTATTAGTTTGTTGCGTTTGTAAGACGAATTATTACGTGTAGCTAACTCTGAAAACCCCAAGGAAAAAAGTAGCGTTTTCTCCACCTTTTTTTCTCTGCAGTCCTTTCCTAATATAAACTAAGGCTCTGTGTCAATGTGTAAAAGTCTCTTACACAATGTGGTAACGTTTATAAAAAATCATATCTGTTTACCTTAAAGTTTAGTTGATGACTGACCTTAAATCAGAGAAAATGTGTGATGAGGATTTAAGGAGGGACTTACTTGAACGAGCAAAATTGTAGTGTTACTCAGGACTGGACCAAATTTTTCTTCATTGTACACTGTTTGCTTCTCATTCTCTTGTTTCAGTTCCTTTTTAATGTTTGCAATCATTTCTTTCGTCAAGGACATCTCATTTTTGTCAACGTCGTGGGACACTGATGTATTTACTTTCTTCCCAACATGCTTCGATGCTACTCCAATTTTAGGCAAAGGCACTAATGATCTCAGTAATCCTGTTAAGGTAATCTTTTTTTTCGTAGGCTGTGTTATCCGTACTTGGTTCTTTTTTGCACTTGTCGTTGTCTCTATCTTCGTCTCTATCTTCTTACTACTTTGGCTGATCGATTTAGTGTTGCCGTTGTTGTTAGGGCTTTCATTGGCATTCTTTCTTTTCTGCGAGTTATATATTGTATCTGTATCAATAGTATTTTCTCCATCGTATATTATAAGCTTGGCAAATATACCTGCTCGTGTTTTGTGGTTGCTAGGAGATTTCGTCGCCGTGGCATTGAAGTCAATATCGTGCGAGGTCCGCGGCACAACATCTGAGCTGCTCACAACGACGGTATTATTTATGTTCGTTGAATCGCTCAGAATTTTCCTATATGAGCTAGTTGAGTCAAATTTTTTTCCCTTCAGATGTAACACACGCGTTAAGTTTCCCTTAGATGCCTTAAGAGCTGAGGCAAACAGTGAGGATGTCAACACATGGCCAGTTTTCTTTGCTCTTAAACTTTGATCACCAATATTCGTATTTCTAAAATCATCGAGGGTAACATTAGTCCTTGTGGCAAGCTTCGGAAAGGCTCGAAGATGCCCTAGTGTCTCGTTTCCCCACCAGGGCGTGTATCCTCCGAGGTACGTTCCTGACTTCAGCACTCGAAGCTCAAGTTGTATCTTCAAAGTCATGCAGACGAACACCAGCACCACCAGGGTTCTCTTCATCACTCGAAGCAATCCCATGGTGACGCCTGCAATAGAGGGAATAAGTTGTGAGGGATATGTTTACTACACATTTTTCATACTACTGTCAGCGATTTGAATTCCTTGCGTTATTAGATAATCGAATCATATTTTTGGATCCACCCTCATCTCTCTCTATTAAGAGTGACTGGTATGCATCGGAAAGGAAGTAATTTTCACCGGTAATGCGAGGGAGGGACGGAGGGAGGGAAGGTTATAGAGCCCCTATAACACTTTTCAATAAGAGTGACCTTCAGATACAGGCTGAGTGGCTCTTGTCATTGCGTCAGGATGAAATTGTTTGTAAAGCACATTATCACGCTTGGCTTTGTCACAGGAGCTGAAGCGTGTGACAACAGGAAACTATATTGAAGAAAAGTGAATGAATGATGATAAAAATAATAATAATAATGATAATAATATTGATAATAATAATGATAATAATAATAATAATAATAATAATAATAATAATAATAATAATAATAATAATAATAATAATAATGATATGCCATGTTTGACTGTAGATATATTAAGAACTCTGACACAAACACACACATACACACGCTACACGTCGAGTTGATGTTGTATTTCAGCTGATGTATATGTTTGTGTTTTGTAAAGAAATATATAAGTCCTTTACATTCTTAACATCGATATATTGATCTACAGATAGTTAAATAGAAAAAAATAGAAGAAAAAAATATATACATTATATATAAAGAGAGAGAGAGAGAGAGAGAGAGAGAGAGAGAGAGAGAGAGAGAGAGAGAGAGAGAGAGAGAGAGAGAGAGAGAGAGAGAGAGAGAGAGATTAATAGATTGATAGATACATAGATATATAGATAGATATTCACAGTGTTTTTTTCTGAGTGAGAAAAAAAGAAACACAGATGATGAAAGTCTCTGATTAACCCAAACCTTGACCATAATGTTTCACTCCCGGAAAACTGCGCATTATTATTATTATTATTTTTTTCTATGTGTGTGTGCGTGTGCGTGTGTGTGTGTGCTTGTGTGTGTGTGTGTGTGTGTGCGTGCGTGCGTGTGTGCATGTGTGCATGTGTGTGTGTGATGCTGCGTAGTGCATGCAATATATGTTCCGGAAGTGTATTGTTTGCCATTGACTAGACACACTTTTTGGGGCGTTGCAACCTACTGCTATGAAGGGACAACCACACACACACACACACACACACACACACACACACACACACACACACACACACACACACACACACACACACACACACACACGGGGTGATGTAAGTTCTTGTACATAAACGCAGGAAATGTAGTACGTCCATTGCATTCCAGTTTGTGCATCCCATGATGACTTGGAAAAGGAAATAGTGCATATAGAACCAAATAAATTCTTACGTAAAGTGTATATCTAAAAAAAAATAATAATAAATTGTACTATATTATTCTCAATTGGGATATATATGAAACAGATTATATTACAAGAGCAAGTAAAGTGATGATACGTAAGTAATAAGAAAGTCACTATTTTCCCCATAAGTATGACAGTTAAGTAAATAGCCAATCCATGAACCTCGTTATTCTCACCGGAAACACACCTAAAAATTCGAAAAATAAATCCACTGCTCGCGAATTTTTGTTCTTCCACTCGATTTCGTTTTGTCTTTATATATAATCAGGGTGTGTGTGTGTGTGTGTGTGTGCGTGTGTGCGTGTGTGCGTGCGCGTGTGTGTGTGTGTTTGGAATAGAAATAGGAATATCCAGTTTTTCCTAGTTCGTCCTTCCTCCTCTCATCTCCTCTCTTCCTCCTCCTTGTGATAGTGATGATGGTGATGCTCAGTAATGGTGATAATACCAACACATACCAGCGGCTGTAGTGACATGAAGAAAAAAACGATATTAATAATGTTGATACTGATTCCATGAGGAGAAATCACACGTGGTATTAATGTAATCAGCTGATCTAAGTGCTCTGCTGTAAACAATGATGGGAGGACCCTGACGGACGGTTATGTATTAAGTATAGATATTTATTGATTACGTTCGTGTACTTATTGATGTTCATTAATGTTGTTAAGGTATCCTGGACAACACTTAATCAGAGGAGAGGGAGAGGCTAGCAGAGGGGACCACGAGGAGGAAATTATATTAGAATGTCAGCTGATAAATGTATGAAGAAATAGGAAAACTTAGATATTAAGATTATAAGGATTTTGATCAATTACAAAGTTATAGATTAATTGTAATACGCTGGTGATTGAGAACATTTAGTAGAGTTCAAGAAATAAGGATTTAAAATGCGAATTGTACAGAACAATTTTTTTTTATTGTAGACAGAAAAGAAAGAAAAAAACGTTGAAGGTTGAAAACATTAAAAAAAGAGAAATTTGTGACCTTTAAAAACACACATTGCACAAATCTCTCTCTATAAAAAAAAATAAAAAAAACGTCCTTTCCTGTACATACAAAGAAAAAAATATATAAAACATTAATAAAAAAAGGGAGAAAAAATAAGGGAAAAACATATGATTTGAAAGATACAGAATCACCACGTTCAATGGACTGGATCTCCTCACACACACACACACACCGGTACAATCCTCCTTAGTCTGCTTCTACCTGATGCAAACCAGTAAATAATTCCCTTTCGACTTAACGTGGTATAGATTAAACACTTTTTGCGACTGTTGGAAGCTGAGGAGAATGACTTAATAAACTTTTTTATTTTATTTATTTATCTTTCAATAACTTTTTTTTAATATAGTCTTTTATTTATTTATTCTATGTGTTTAACGATGTAGTCATGTGTTATTCCAGCTGTGATATAAGTATGGCCGCCCCCCCCCACCTCTCTCTCTCTCTCTCTCTCTCTCTCTCTCTCTCTCTCTCTCTCTCTCTCTCTCTCTCTCTCTCTCTCTCTCTCTCTCTCTCTCTCTCTCTCTCTCACTTTCCTTTCCTTTCCTTTCCTTTCCTTTCCATCAAAACATACAAGAATCCTTACCCAGATCTTCCACATTTCCAACAACAGCCTTCCACCGTGCCTTGCCTTCCACTATCCGCCTTTCTCTTTGCATGATGACAACCTATATACGTCATGGTCACAGTTTTCGTATTCGACACATATTCCACTACGTTGTACTTAGTATTCTATATCCAACTTCCACTGCATGTTCTCTTTGCTGCATATTAATTTCATCTCTTTTTGTGGATTTTAACTATTTAGCTAACGAGAACGAGCGTCACTTCTATATAAATTGAGCTTCATTGAAATGTTGCTTTTATTCAAGTGTATAACATGTGATTTGTTGTTTACTTTATTAGGAAAGAAAGAACATGTAAGAGAGGGAATACTGCAAGGATTAGAAAGTTAGACCAAAGCAACAGGTGAATTTGTAAGTTAGAGAAAGGGATTATTACGTAGTCTCTGTCTCTCTTTCTCATAATAGGGTTCGAATCTAACTCTGAAGCAGTATTGAGCAATCGACTCGTTCCTGTACTATACTTGTATCAGTTCTGTTCTTCCTTTTTTATGCAGAACATTAAGTCAAGTTCTGAAGTTCACTGACGCTGTTATTAAGGACAAGCACAGTAGCAATTATCGTTTAAATGCACAGTTTTATCAGCTAAATATAGAGAAAAAATAATGATATAGTCAGAGAAAATTATTAATTAATGCTAACTTGCCTTTAACACATTCTTAAACATCATTCTTGGAACATCATTTTACATCAACTTTCTTTCTATACGGAGATGATGACTTACCTGCCAATCTAGTAAGTATCATCATTAGCATTGCTTTTTTGTTATTAGAAAATGCTATACACAGGTCTTAGAAGGAAAACATCATGTGTTTTTTCAATCTCTATTATCTCTTTTTCATATTTTTTCTTTTTATTTCTGACTATTTCGTTGTTTTTTTTTCCTTGTGTTGTGTTGCCTTCGGCTCTGAGTATGACCTTGAGAAACGCTAGGAAGGTGTTACGATTTGTGTTTGTAAATACGACTAATAGCTGCAATCACACACACACACACACACACACACACACACACACACACACACACACACACACACACACACACACACACACACACACACACACAAGCTATGGCTTATGTATATTTTACTAACAGGAAGAAACAAAGGCAACACCATCACCATCACCACCAACACAACACAACACAACAACACACCAAGCACTACCACCATCACCGCCACCACCACCACCACCACCACTTTTACTTTCCCTCTTCACCACCACCATCACCACCAACATACCTTCTATTGATGCGTGTGGGTTGTGGTAGAGTTAACGTTGCAATAAATAGATAAGAAGATTAATAATTAAATAAGACACGAAAGTTTGATCAAACTTTTAAAACCTGACTATATTCTACTCCCTCAGCTGAAAGGTTAATTTTAGATATGTAATGCTTAAGATAACCTTTTGAAATACTGATAACGTTCAACCCGTTATCGAAAATAGACGCTATGAACCAGGTGTAAGGAATTAGTAAGCATTGCTACCGAGTCGCCTTGAGTCACCTTGGAATCTGAATCAGGTTGGGAAGCTGTCAAAGAAGTTTTAAAGGAATATTAGTCCTTTATATGGCCCTAGAATATTTGTTTTCTTTATTTGTTTATTTATATTTTCTTTGATTATTATTATTATTATTATTATTATTATTATTATTATAGAGCTGTGGTATACTAGAATAGAGTAACATATAGGTTATTTTAAACACAATATACTATGATGAATAAGAAACCATAACGATCAAAATTATATATAAAAAAAAAACCGCCAATAATTGTATATAAAACATAACCACTGTAAACGACGGATATAAAATAGTACGTAACAATATCTCGCTACACTTAAACACTCAATTAATTCAAGTGAAAGTGCAAAATGTAATGGAATTTAGAACACAGCTCCTTGCCTTCCTGCCTCCCAATGTACTCTTGTCTGTGTTTTCTTCATCAATCAATACATACACTCGTTGCCAGACACACACACTCGTTAGCTTTGCAATATTAAGAACGAGTTTGTTATCTGCCCTAGTGTGTCCTTGCATGACGTGTGTGGTGTGTGTGTGTGTGTGTGTGTGTGTGTGTGTTTCCTTATCAACGAGGTATCTATGTATATTTCCGTCGTTCTTTTCCTGTGTATTTTTTTTTGTGTGTGTGTGTGTGTGTGTGTGTGTGTGTGTGTGTGTGTGTGTGTGTGTGTGTGTGTGTGTGTGTGTGTGTGTGTGTGTGTGTGTGTGTTTTGCCGTGTCTTGAAAATTATTGTCTGGATATCATATACTTATCATTGTCAATAATTTCTTCAATCTTGTAAAGTTGGTAATTGTAGCTTATGAAATCTGCTTTAAAACCTAAGATCTCTCAGGCTTAACACCCATCTTGCAGTTTCTCAATCTTCTCAACATTTTTTTGTCTCATACGTGGGTTCCATCTTCCTGTTACATATTCAAGTGTTGGTCGTATGAATTATGCAATTAACGTTTAACCATTTCCTTATCGATGTACGTAAAAGGTGTTCTCATGTTTGCTCAGACGTTATGTATGTTCCTTACTCATTCATTTATATGGTCTTCTTGTGAAAGTATATTATTGAGAATTACTCCTAAATTTTTCTCCTTGTCACATTCTTGTAATTTGTCCCAGACGCGTTTTTTTACACTCTCTCCGAACTCCAGTATATGACATTTCTTTGCATTGAAGTTCATTTTATATTTATAACTCTATTCATGTGTGTGTGTGTGTGTGTGTGTGTGTGTGTGTGTGTGTGTGTGTGTGTGTGTGTGTGTGTGTGTGTGTGTGTGTGTGTGTGTGTGTGTGTAGTTTTAATGATAAAGTGAATCAATATTGTTTATCTATTTGTTTATTCATTCGTATATTTGTCTGTTATTTACATACTTACTGTTAATTACTTTTCTTCATTATAATATCATTGTTAAATATATTGTTCAGTCATCTATAGTTTCACAAATTCTAACAATATTATAGTGAAGTGCATTGGTTGATTAGCTCATTAGTTTGTTCAATATCTTCATTGTCTTTAGTTAATATCAAATAATCTGTTTCATGGTAGTACATCACTCATTCAAAAACAAACAATCGCAAATCCATTATATATACATCATTATAAAAGTTATTGAAAAAAGAAGAAAAAACTTTGCATGAATTTCACAAAGTCGACCTGCAAGTTTTTCAACAAACCTGCAGGTGAATCAATACGAATGAAAACACATTGAGGTGTATCACTCAAACGAATACACAACAAAGGGTTTCCACGTACTAACATTTACTATTATATCGCTAAAGTTTCCTTGAAGTGACACGTTCTAGCAGGGTAAGGTGTATGCATGCTTGGGAGTCCCCTTGAGGCGCCAGTATACCGCAGGGACAACAGGACTTATTGAACAGAGTGGTTGTTAGGTCGTATAAACAGATTTCACAAGTGGTCTCTACGCAGCTTTATTTGTATTCACTATAGTTTATGTTCGTGATTGTAGGTAGTTGTTCATATTCGTGGTTAATTTAAACTTTTTTTTTTCTTCACTTATTTTTTTTTTTACTAGTGGTTGATTGAGTTTTTGCTATTTCCTCTTTTTTTTCTCACTCTCTTTCTGTGGTAGAGTGAGGTGCGAGAGAGCATACTGTGTTGATAGTGTATTGGTGCGTTGCCAGGTAATAGGAAGTTGTTTAGTCGTGTTGTGGTTGGTGGTTATAAATTTGGACATGTGAAATAATTATAAGGATTGTGATAGATGTAGTATGGTATAGGCAAATTATACACACACACACACACACACACACACACACACACACACACACACACACACACACACACACACACACACACACACACACACACACACACATATACACACACATCATGTAGCGGCTCATTTACTGATCACAAACATTGAAGAACACTCCTCTATCACTCCCTCTATTTTCCTACCTCCCCTTCCCTCCCTTCTCCCCTTCCTCTCTCCCTAACCTCCTTTCCCTGCCCTCATTATCTAAAAACCAACCTTATATACCTACTCTAATTTTGTTTTCTTTCTCTACCTCTCTTTCTCATCCCTTCATAATTTCTACCCCCATCACCTTTTGCCTCATACCCGTTTTCTATATACTCTTCTTCCTCCTCTCCCCACAGCTTTCTCATTAACACATCTTCCTAATCTTTGCTTCACACTCCTCCAAACTGAAACACAAACGCATTTTCACACCTGATAAGAGCGATAAGTAAGCTCTCGTCTGTTAACTTTTCATTTAGATTTTTTTTATATTTCTTTCGTCAATGGTATCTGGTCGCTTTTCGTCAGACGTGGTGGTTCTGGCAGTGTTTGTGCTGTATTAGTGGGGTCATTGAGCCAGATTGTGTGATGCTGATCCCGATGGCCATGCAAGGTACTTATTATATGCTAATGTTGAACCAATTTTGTAATTTCATAGCCCCACTTTCACGTCCAGCGGCTACTACTACTACTACTACTACTACTACTACTACTACTACTACTACTACTACTACTACTACTACTACTACAAAATAATAATAATAATAATAACGATGATAATGATAATGAAAATGATAATAGTAATAATAATAATGTATTCATTTTTGTTTTGTTTTATTTTCGCATTGTTTCCTGAATCGGATATTGACCTGTGCTAAAACACACACACACACACACACACACACACACACACACACACACACACACACACACACACACACACACACACACACACACACACACACACCTTCCTATTTAATCTTCCCTTTAACGTAGATAGCAAGGTATAAAAATTTGATTGGATTTTTAGCGATTTTTAATTTTATTTATTTATTTATTTATTTATTATATATATAGGAGAATTCAATGAAAAGGTGACAAAACCCATGAGAAGTTACGATACATGGTGAGGAAATTATAGTATTGCCATTTTATCTTATCTTATCTGCCGTACAATGGTGATTTCGAGTATCATTATGTTGCGTGGTGATAGAGAGGAGGTGAGGGTGAGCAGCTGTCTATAGGAAAGCTAATTGTAGAGTGAAAGGAGAGGCTGAATGTGAGTTTATAATTGATCTATTAATCCATTTATTTAGTTATAACTGTAGTAATGTAAATATAGAATGAGAACTTTCAATAATTAGAAAAAAAACCCACTAATGAATAAGTCAATTATACTCCTAACATACAAATTATTAATAGCCAAATGCACTGAAACAAATACTAATATATATAGTAACTTAAATTAATACATTCGATGAAAAATACACTCAAGATGCAATTCACAACTGACCTACATAATTATTGGGTCATTAAAATGTAATTATTCCTCACCTGTGTTGGCTAAGCGACATCACGAGCGAAGGGGATCAAGGCACGTCTGTAGAGAGGCATGTACTGGAGGCAGGTGTGGCGTATCATTGTGTGTGTGTGTGTGTGTGTGTGTGTGTGTGTGTGTGTGTGTGTGTGTGTGTGTGTGTGTTTGTATTTTCACTTGGTGTTGCTCATCAGTAAACGTTCAATGTCGTCGTCTTCTTTCACCCATTTTTATTCTTTTATCTCCCATCCACGTTTTTCTTTGTCATTGATTTGCACATAGACTTTAAACGTCCTTGTTAGTGATGCAGAAATGTCTCTTTACCTGAGGGAAGAAAAAAAAACATCACATAATATGAAGTGTAAGCGATAATCTTTCAAATGTTCCAACAGGTAATGTTCACAAACGTTTGCTGCTAATTAGAGCGTATAGTTTGTGTGTCTACAACGTTTACCTCTCCGTTATGTGCATACACGCGTACTGTGCTCTGTGTGTGTGTGTGTGTGTGTGTGTGTGTGTGTGTGTGTGTGTGTGAACAGATGATTCCGATGATGATGATTGCTACGAAGGTTGTAGTGGTAATGGTGGTGATGATTATGGTGTAGCTGGACGGATGGGTGACTGTGGTAATGAAGGTGGTGATGGTGGTGGTGGTGGTGGTGGTGGTGGTGGTGGGCGTGTAAGCGACTCCGGTATCAGGTGAAGGCAATGGTAACTATCAACAAGGGAGGGTCAGGTAACATAACTCTCTCTCTCTCTCTCTCTCTCTCTCTCTCTCTCTCTCTCTCTCTCTCTCTCTCTCTCTCTCTCTCTCTCTCTCTCTCTCTCTCTCTCTCTCTCTCATTACTAATTATCTACATCACATATCCTACGTGATATTCTGTTAATTTTCTTTACAATATGAAACCATTTTTTTTTAGTTTGTATTCTTAATCTTTTGGTTTTGTAGTTTTGTCTCGATTTCATGCCACTAAGTTCAGTTTCAATTTTTATAGTGATTTGTTTCTAGACTTCGTTCCCACGTTTCTTAATTTATTGTTCATGTGGGATGCAGTCTTGTAAGGTGTTCGCTCAAACGGAATCCAATCCTGTATTATTTTGGCGACGGCGTGAGAAAGATATTTATTTAGGTAGTGGAAATTTTGGTTTGCTTCGTATACTGTTATTGTATTATTGATGATTTTAGTGTATAACTGTCTTCGTGTAGTCGTGTTCCCATCACTAAATGTATATTATTTTTATTATTATTATTATTATTATTATTATTATCATTATCATCACTAAAAATGTACAGCACCTCTATTCTTTTTTTTTTTATATATAATTCTGTTATTTATATACATTCTTACACATTACACAGAATTCTGCATCAGTAATTTTGCTTCCCAGGTTTCTCGCCTCGATGGCAACACTGGGCGTCCTGGCAACAGTGCATAGTAGATAAAGGTATAAAAACAAGAGTTATATACGTTCTCAGAAGAGATAATAAAGAGTGTATTTACCAAACACAATATGTCACGTAGACGTACACTATCTGTCTTCAATAAATTATGTATTTTCTTTTTTTACTGTTTATTTTTATTTTTATTTATTCTCATTTAATGCGTAATGTGGCAGCAATGAGCGGGATACGAACGTGGGTCTACCTCACACATTGACGGTGGTGTTCATTGCGCCACCATCACCTGTTATGTTTATAAAATGCATGATATTACACCATTTAACTGTTGTGTCAGTTTTCTCCGCGTCCACAAACATAATAGATTTGTTTGAATTTTTTTAGTCGATGAAACATTTTTTTTTACCGTATTCAAGTGACGAATATGTTCTCCCTTTTACCGGGTGAGTTACGAATACTATTTTACTCCTGAAGATTTATTTACCTTTAGTCTAGGGAATTTTATATGATTTTTTTTACAAACTTCTTTAAAACGTGGAAGTAAATGTATTCTCTAAACCAGCTTGATGTACGAGAATAGTTTCACGGTATAAGACGCATCAGCACACGCAACACACAACGCCAGTCATGCATTACCTCCATCACATTTACTACATTCACGGGACACGCTATGGCTCTCAGTTACGCTAAAATTCAATGATGTTAGAATATTTGTCTTGATGTACCTCGAAATGATTCAACTTTTATCAACAATGTGGATCAAGCAGGTTCTCGTGTTATCTTTAATCTTACCGAACTGTTTTATCTTTTCTTCATTACTCTCACCGTTCGTCATCCGTCTTGTGGGCCTTTTTACCTCCTTCAGTTATGTTATCATTAGCTATGCATCAAGGGTGGGGCGGCGTGCAATGACCTTGAAATACTAGGGTTCGCTCCTACCTGGGTCACTTCCAGGAGACTTAACGACTTGCTGGCAGGATATCGACTTGTGTGAAACTTGTCTCGTACCTGCCACGTGGATACTTTACAACGTGCGTGACTTAACGATCTGTTTGATTTCGTAACGGGCCAAGTGTGTAGTGTGTCGCGTTTAGAATTTGTTGAGGTCATCTATGTTTCTTTATGTATAGTTTGTAATTTTTTTTTTTTTTATTGAAATCATCTGTGTTTCTTCTTGATCAGCTCTTAAAATTCATCAGTTTATGTAGTCACCATTTTTCAAAACAGACTTAATCTCTTTTCTTTCACGTCGCCGGTTATGAGGCTCGCATCAAGTGCCTCTAAGTGTTCTTTACCCCCACGTAACTGCTGTCATGGATACCAGAACGAACACCTTAAATCCGGTATTAGCAGGAGCGATTTTACATACAGACATTCCGGTCCAGAGTCATTCAGTCACTTTATCGAATATTAAACATGTGGATCTTTGAGATGGTTTGGTGTAGTTAATGTTGATAGTGATGGTGTGGTTTTCACTAAGGGGAACACACTAACACCAACACCTATGTAACACCTGTAACCCCTCTGGCGCGCCCGCACACAACGACGGCCAAAGACACACTGATATACTCACACCTCACCCATGTTCTCTCTGCGCCTCTCTCTCCCTGCCTCATGATCCCTCTCGCCTTCCTCCCTCCCTCTGCCACCTGTCTACTTCCTCTCAGCCCTCCCTTATCTACCTACTACTCTTTACCTGATTAAATAAGGCAGGCACTCTCTCTCTCTCTCGCTCTCTCTCTCTCTCTCTCTCTCTCTCTCTCTCTCTCTCTCTCTCTCTCTCTCTCTCTCTCTCTCTCTCTCTCTCTCTCTCTGTCTGTTTCCGTTTCCGTTTCCGTCTCCGTCTCTGTTTCACTATCTTTTTTTTTTTTTCTCTCACTGTCTGTTTCTCTATTCTCTCTCTCTCTCTCTCTCTCTCTCTCTCTCTCTCTCTCTCTCTCTCTCTCTCTCTCTCTCTCTCTCTCTCTCTCTCTCTCTCTCTCTCTCTCTCTCTCTCTCCTCTCTCTCCGATAATATAAGTTGCTCTAAGAGGCTTACAGTATTTGATTAATATTTTGAGCCATCGATAAGTTTGTAAGAACCAAGGATAGCATCACGACACCAAGATGAACATCGTTATTATCATCATAATAATAATGATAATAATAATAATAGTAATAATAATAGTAATAGTAATGATGATAGTAAAGATGGCAACAATATTCGATCAAATACTATAGCATGTTTATAGAAAATAGATCAAACAAAAGACGAACCAAAATTGTAAAACAGAACTTTATAGATATGTACATGAACATTGCAGACAAGTTATTTAATAGCACAACTAATACAAACAAAACTAGCAGTGTGTGTAATCCTACATTGATAGCTGTTCACTAGGGAGTAGCGAGCCTTTATCGGGTGTGCTGCTATTCTCAGGTATCTATGGCTTCCTGTGTTTTATCAGGGTGTGCACACACATGCTAATAAGATTCAAAGTATACACGAAGATCCTTAGTTATAATATATATATATATATATATATATATATATATATATATATATATATATATATATATATATATATATATTATTTCAGCACAACTTTGTTATATTTGATGGGTATCTATCCCATGAAAAATATTTATTTACTGATAAAATTATATTTAACAAAAAATATTAACATCTAAACTAAAATCCTAATTGAACAAGGTGCTTTGTCTATTAATTGATAGTTTTATAACGAATATCCGATATCTTTTTCATCAGCATTGGTGAAGTATTAAATCCACCATAATGATTTTAGTTTTTTTTTTAAACCAAATCAATTTAATTTTAGAAATAAAACTTTCCAGTGAAATTAGCTGAAACTTAGCTGAAAGTATCATATTATTCCTATGTACAACATAGTTAAAAAAGATCAAAATCGATCAGCAAATAAAAATTAAAAAATTCTCCAAGTAGAAAAAATGGTTGAGATTAACTTTACAAATGGCTAAACGTGTCATAAGACTTAGTTATGAACTGCTTTGAGCTGTAAGAGTCATTACAAGGATATACGTGGAAGCTAAGAATATGTGTGTTCCTTACGGGGTAGCAAGGAGTGTGTAGGAGTGAAATCAAAGCCTTGTATCAGAATTATACTTTATCTTACACTTCATATCTATCTATTATATAATTTCCCCTTTGAGAAAAATAATTTATAAATAAAAAAAAATCCCTGTATTCATACAGCATACAGTGGATTTGAAGATGAATGCACAGTGTACTTGGAAGATTATAAAATATTCTAGTTCATTTGTATGGAAATTATTTGAAGCTCAAGATATGTTTGTGTGAAAAAAAAGATAATGCCTATGAAAATGTAAGTGTGTGTGTGTAGAATATTCCTAAAACTATGATCAAGCTCTACACACATGGAGTCTACTTTTAGTTCTTCATCAGTAGTTTTAGAATACATCTTTGGGTGAACATTTTCAGTGCGTCATCAGGTTGCTTTATCCTGGATGAGGTACAACTTTGAAATATGTCATCAACAACTAACATTTTCATCTGTAGACTATCAACAGTTTATTGCATCATCAACAAACATTACATGCTCACATTAATCACAAGAACTATCACCACTGCAGAAATACCTCTTGTTAGAATTTAGATTGTTCAGCCTTTTGACCATTCTCCATTTACTCATAATAACAATATCACTTCACTTGGAAACTATCTTGAGAAGCAGGTTTCTCTACATCTCAAAAACGTAAGTTGATCTGGCTTTTCAAACCATCCATCTTTTTCTGTTTTGTCTCTGTGGAGCAGCATTTAAGGGTTTTTCTAATATTTCACATTGATTTATCCTTTGGCCTATCTCAATTCTGCATATATAAAATATCTCAACATCACCAGTAAAGTAAGAAATTAAATCTACTTGAACACCAACACAACTAAAAACAAGTAGGTAGTCCATTGTTTTGCTTTCAATCTGAACATGCTTGTCAATCTTCCAGAGTCAAACTGTTTTTGTGCTTCTCCAGTTCTGCTCGGAGATTAACATCATATCTGCGTCCTGGCGGAGCATATCCTCTCATGCTTCCTGGGGAGCCTCCATAGGGGGAGCGAGAAGGGTGAAGGGGCGAGGAGTGGAGGCTGGCAACACCTGGATGCACAGAGGAGATGGGAGTGTACGGGGCACTTGGGGCCAAGGGTGTGACTGGGTCCTGGGAGAAAGTTAATAAGATGTTAGTGCCTAAAAATAATGTCAGCAGCAAAATGGTTCTGAATTGGAATTGTTGTTCTCCATTCTCTCCTCTACATATTCCTCCTTTATATATTTTTCTCCTGGCCTCTCCTGCTCCCCCTCAGTGCTCCATATCCCGACACAACCATGCATTGTAGGGAGTCAATCACTGAGACACAAGGATCAAGGAGGAACAGAAAGGGATTTAACAGTCAGTCACACACTATTTAAACCATTGTGATGCTAGAAATAATATTGCAGTTCAGTTTTTTTTCTTTCATTTGTACAAGTCAGCAGCAAAACTATGCAACTATTTAGCTTTGACACATAGTTACAGGCCTTATGCACATCAAGAATAACTAGACATTTGCTCTTCATTATTTGAATAGACCTTTACCACCATCAACATGCAAACAACTTTATAATTGGTATCATATGTAATGCAAATATTTTATGGGCATTTCTCATATTGAAGTGTTGACTGAAGCTTATTTAGAGATAAAAGCTATATGCAAAGACAGAAGCACCTTCCACCCAGTAGGGAAAAAAAAAAATAAAAAAAAAAAATAATAATAAAATAAAAATAATAATGTTATGATCAACTTTCAACTGTCGTAACTTTTTTTATTTAGGATCTCTTATAGGTCTTCACATCATCATCATTACCACTTGTAAGACTCATTTAACTACTGCTATAAAGATAATGTAGACTTGGATGACATGTTCAAGTGTGACAAAACACTGCTTGGGGTAAGAGCAATTAACAACTCCAGAAAAAAAAGAAAAAAAATAGCAAGCCAAAAAACGTAAGGTACGGTGTGCGCCATGTGCTGTGTGGAGGCAAAACAATATATATAAAGAACACCTTAAATGGGGAAGAAAAGGAACCCATCTCCCTAAAAAAAAAAGTGAGAGCCATGGCAGCTTTGAAATGTGAATCTTATATCAATTTGGCATCTATTAAAACCTGAATTAATGCGATGCTCTTAAAAGTCTTCCAAAAAAATATAATATACAGCACGGGCAGAACAGTATATGCAAAAGATGGTGAGAAGCCAACACCAAACAGGCTTTAACCCGAAGGCAACACAGAGAGGTGCAGTGTTATGCAGAGTGAGGGCATTATTTACCTACGCTGCCCTCTACTGTCCTTGATCCGGAGGCAGGGGATTGTGTTCGTCCTGAGTGTGAGATGCAGCATTGTGACAGGGGACATCAATCACAGCATTAAGAGTTAGTCTGTGTTGCTCCTATGTGTGTAAGATGCAGCATTACCACAAGGAACATTACTTACGGCACTTGGGGTTAGTTTGTGATGTTTTTGGATACTAGTTGCAGTATTTTGATAAGAGAATAATGATTTACAGCATAAAATGTTAGTCCGTGCTGCTGCTGTGCCTAAGATGCAGCATTGTTACAAACACCACACACAGCATGATGAGCTAGTCTAATGCTTTACTCCTAGTCCCACCATTCAGTAAAAGCTGCAGCATTATGTAAACTGAAAACACAACAGACATCATTACTAGTCTGTCTTCTGAGGCAGTAATCTAACATCTGCAGCTCAAGTTATACCTTTTGAGCATACTGCAAGTTGTGCAGTTAACATATGTGTACATACATATGAAGAAAAATAATTGCATATTAATTTCTTATTTATATCTGGCACTGATTTTACTTGAATTATCTATTTGAAATCAAGTACGATGTATTACTTCGTCGTATGCGTTTACACCTTCCTGCATTTGGGAAAAACATGATTAATTAGTATTTTAAAAACAATTCGGACACGGAAATTAATATTGCAGCATTACTTTTTAAAACCATTTCCAACAGATAAGTTAATGAACATACATATTCACGGATTCTTTAACACAAGATGAGTGTTATGATATTAATGGCTGAACTACTGGACTTTATAGCAAGACTTCACAGCATTCAGTATTTAAATTTAATAGTTAAAAACACCTTGATAGGGATAGGAATTTTCAGCATAACGTTGCACAAAGTTTAGTGTCACTTACTTGAACTTTGGGTTTGGGTTTGGGAGGCACCAGGGCCAATGTCACCTCCTGGATGATAACTTGCGCAAACTTGAGCACAGCGCCATACAGAGCATACTGGATACACAGGGAACCGAACCCCTGAAGGAACACAGGAGGGTGAGGGGTGGGAGGAGGATTTGGGAAGTGTACAACTGCTAGTGATAAAAGTGAGGTATTCGTTTTTTTATTTGCACGTGTGAGAGGAGATATGTTATAAAATTAATAGAAAAGAGAGAAATGATTCTACTAAACTATCTATACATTGAAATTATCTTACACAAATCCGCTTCTCTTGTTATGTAGAATTAGGGTCCAGATTCAAGGGAAACCGAATCAGTTTAGTTTGAAAATTATCCTGTTTGTGTAAATAGATAACATTGAAGATTAGCGTAAATCCTATATAGTAAAAAAAAATAAATAAATAAATAAAATAACAGCCCAAGAAAACCAAATAATACACCTTGATAGATGATTAACATTACCTTGAACAGTCCAAAGAATCCTTCATCCTGCAAGGTAGTGTTGAGGCAGTCAAAGAATCCCTCGTAGCGAGTGAGAATCGGCTTCACCTCGTACCCCACGTCAAGGCTGTCAATGATTGTGCGAGTCCCCTGCATGTGGAGTCTGTAAAGATGACAGACTTAGTGACTCTGAATTACTACACTCTAAAGTAACTATTGTAAATGGAGGAGAGATGAATGAAGTTGTAATTATACTGTAAATGAGAATGCACGTCAATTATCGGTACTTGTGAGGAACTGCACCTGCCTCGTCTTCCCCTAATTAGTGGTTGAACTACCACTCTCATCTGCCGGCGCTTGTTCACCGGCTTCCCCGCCACTACCCCACCCCCTTGTCCAGGGGTAGGGGGGTAGTCTAACCGAGCCAAGCTCCACGCCACCGGCTTGGAGAAGGACAGAACGCCTCAGCTCTCACACCTGACAACACCTCACCACCTGCTGCTGGTTCTCAACATTCCGAAGGCATTTCTGGAGACTTGGGCTCCCTTCCAGTGTGCCCTTCAACTGTACCTACACCATTCGACCCTTCCTGCTGTCTGAGGAGCAATCTACGTTGCCGAGTGTTGCTGTCACGCATCTCACCCTCCAGACAGCTGTACAGGGAGTTATTTGGGTGTCATACCCCTGCTCTGGTAATTGTTTACGAGCAGTTCGTCGTTGGTGATTTATTTTGGCTTTTAGCCTACTGTTTGCTATTTGTGTGTGTGTAAATATATTTGGGGTATCATACTCCATGATTTTTCTTCCCCACAACTCTATAAAAAGATAATATTAATTGGTAGTCACCTCGGCCCTGACATATTGGCGACCTCGCCAGGATAAGAACTACCAATTATTTATTATCATTTTACAGATTGTGGGTTGTTATCTGTAAGTCGCTGCTGCGCGCCATTGCTGCCTGAGGCCCGGGAGTAATGTTATGAGTGTTTTGATTGCCGTCAAACTCTTGCTTTTGCCAGATTTTGCACGTGAGGTGTTGTCCAATTTTTTGTTTTTGTATTGTGTTCTCTGTGTGGTCTTCTCCATGTCTTCCTTTCAAGAACTGAAGGAGCAGAGTGAAACCCTCGGTCTGCAGGGCAAGGAAATTGGCCAGTGGATCCTTGAACAACAGAAAAACGAAAGGGAAGAAAGACAAGCTGAGAGAGAAGAAAGACAAAGACAAGGAACGAGAAGATAAACAAGCGGAAAGAGAAGAAAAACAAGCGGAAAGAGAAAGAGAAGAAAGACAAGCTGAGAGAGAAAGAGAAAGAGAAGAAAGACAAGCTGAGAGGGAGAAAGAGATCAAGCTGGCAGAAATTGCAGCTAAAGGTAAGCCCTCAGTCCTACCATCACATGATCCTGTTTCCAGACCTAGTCTACCACCATACAAGGATGAAGAGGACATTGCCACCTATTTAACTAGGTTTGAGCGTGTGGCTGAGATGCTGGTTTTACCCAGAGATACCTTTGCCGTTCGTCTGGGTTGCCTCCTTACTGGTAAAGCTGCCGAACTCTACACGTCCCTTCCGTCATCCACCACTGAGGATTACGAGTTACTGAAGCAAGCCTTGTTAACAGGCTTCAGTAAAACTCCAGATGGCTACCGGGTGGATTTCAGGTTAAACAAGATTAGAGTAGGACAGAACTACCATCAGTTTGTTACCCAGTTATCGAGGATGTTTGATTCTTGGGTTGAGTCTTCCTCTGTGGCCAATGTTTATGCTGATTTAAGGGAGTTTATTATCTTTGACCAATTTCTGTCCTCCTTATCAGCAGAAATACGCCTATTCATCAAGGAAAGAAGGCCTACCAAGCTGAAGGAAGCAATACAACTAGCGGATGACTGGGCATCCGCCCACAACGCCTATCCTAAGGTCTCTTCCAACAACAACGCTAAGAAAATCTCCCCTCGACTTGCTACTCCACTCCAGCCTCTACCTTCTCCTGGGAGTCAGACTCCCTCAACCGTGACTTGTCACAATTGTGGGGAAGCAGGACATATACGACCACGCTGTCCCAGGAATCCTCGAGCATTCAAGGATGGAACTACTACCACGCCCCCCTATAAGGTTGGATTTTGCTTAGAAGACCATAAAGTGCCTAACTTCTCAGTTACGGGGACTATTAATGGGTCATGGTCTTCCTCTATAATTAGGGATACTGGATGCTCTGGAGTTGTAATTTCTGAGGAAGCCTTGCCAGACATTGACCCATCACTCTGCCCCAAAGTACAAGTTGCTGACTATTTGGGACGCATCGACGAATTTCCTGTCATTAAGTGTTACTTACGGTGCCCATTTTACACTGGTTGGACAGATGCTGTAAGGGCCCCAATTAAATTTGCTAGTGCTCTAGTTGGGAATATTCCCGGAGTACAAGATCCTGATAGTCCTGATTCTCAACTCAGTAATGACAACCATCTTCTCCATAGTGACCATGACCAAGCCACCGCTGACTTTTCTTCCCTACAAGATCCTCTGTTGCCTCCTGATGACTCGCCTTTGCCCGGAACTTCCCTCTCCTCTCAAGACAAGGACAACCTCCCTTCTGGATGTCAGCATCTACCACCAGTTGAGTCCTCAACTACTCAAGTGTGTGCTGTGGAGACCAGAGCCGGTCGATCTAAACGGGTCCACCCTCTAGTTCTGCCTAAGCTCCATCCTTTGACTGTAACCCCTGATGAGTTTGGTCAACTTCAGGAATCCTGTCCTTCCTTGACGTGTTTACAGTCAAAGGCTACCACTCAAGAAGTTGAGAAGGCACGGGATGGTGCCACATACCAGTTCATACATGAGGACGGCCTCCTGTACCGAAAATGTCTCTCCTCGGATCACCTTCAAAAGGTAAATGGTTTATCCTTGGTTGTTCCCAGCGATTGCCGTCCCGTCTTGCTCACGAAGGTCCTTTGGCTGGACGTTTCTCCCACCGGAAGACCCAGATGAAGGTATGGCAAGACTTTTATTGGCCAGGGATGTGTGCAGACATCCGGGATTACTGCCGTTCCTGCGACAAGTGTCAACGTATGTCGGCTAAGGGTAGGGTACGTCCAGTACCTCTTCAACCGTTACCTGTCGTAACTGAACCCTTCTCCAGAGTTGCCATTGACTTGGTAGGTCCCTTGTCTCCACCATCTTCTGAAGGACACCGTTACATCGTCACTCTAATTGATTTCTCCACTGGGTTTCCAGAAGCCATGCCTCTTAAAGATATTGACACCATATCTGTATCTGAAGCTCTGCTAACCATCTTCGCCAGAGTGGGAATCCCCAGGGAAATACTTTCCGACCGTGGGACTCAATTTACTTCCCAGCTTATGGCAGAGCTACACAAACTACTGGGAGTAAAACCCATCTTCACCACGCCTTTCCACCCCAGCGGAAACGGGCCAGTTGAGCGGCTGCACGGTAACCTGAAGTCTGCCCTTCGGAAGCTGTGCTCTGATAAGCCCAAGGAGTGGCATTGATATTTAATCCCTACTTTGTTTGCCATCAGAGAGATCCCTAACGACCGGACTGGATTCTCTCCATTTGAACTCCTCTATGGCAGGTCAGTGCGGGGTCCCCTCTCGGTGCTCCGTGACCTTTGGGAAAACCGTAGGATCCCAGAAGATGAGAGATCAACCTTCCGTTACGTCATCGAGCTACGGGAGAAACTGACCGAATGCGCCCAGCTTGCTGCCAAACACGCGGATGTGAGTATCGCCCGGTATAAGTCTTACTTTGACGTAAGATCTCAAGACCGTCAATTCCAGCCAGGCGATGAGGTATTATTACTACTGCCTAGTGACTCCAGCAAGTTGTTGGTTGCTTGGAGTGGCCCTCACAAAGTTTTGGAAAAACAGGGTAAGGTGGACTACTTGATCGAGATGCCAAGAGGACCTAAACTTTACCACGCCAATATCCTCAAGAAGTACCACCGGCGGGCCCAAGTTAACCAGCTACAAATCCTCGACGAGATTTCACCTTTAAGCGAGCCCGAGGAAAAGGGTAAGTCATCCTATTTTAGTGAGGGTATTGATGATTTACCTGAGCTTGCTTTAACACCTGATGGTCCAACTAATGCTGAAGAACCTGTCATTAGTCCTGCTCTCACTTGGAACCAGTCTGCTCAGGTTGAAGACCTGTTTCTCACATACCAGTCTACTTTTTCGGATCAACCTGGCTGCACCAAGACTGTCGAGCACGACATCACCCTCACTACAACGGAGAGAATACAAGCGAAGATCTACCCGGTGCCAATCCATCTCCAGCACTACTACCAGGAAGAGGTTGAGCAACTATTGAGTCAAGGAATCATCCAACCTTCAACCTCTCCACACTGCTCTCCGGTTATCATGGTCAGGAAGTCCGACGGTACGTATCGGATGGCCATTGATTACAGGTTACTCAACTCAGTTACTATTTTCCATGCTGAACCATCCTGCAGTGTTGAGACAGAGCTGCATAAGTTCGTTGGTGCTGAGTTCTTCTCAGAGCTAGATTTGAGTAAGGCATATTACCAGGTTCCACTTTCTGCCAAAGCTCGACACTTCACTGCGTTTCCAACTCACAAGGGCCTGATGGAATTTACTCGGATGCCTTTTGGTCTTGTTACGGCCTGTGCCACTTATATTCGCTTAAGGAGGATTGTGCTTGCTGGCTTGGCCAATGTTTCTTTTTATTTTGATAATATTTTTGTGTATTCATCTGATTGGCCCACTCACATCTCTGCCCTCAAGTCTGTTTTAGATAGACTACAACAAAACGGTCTGACGGTCAAACTTAAAAAGTGCCGGTTTGGAGCAGAGTCCATCAACTATCTGGGATTTGTTTTGTCCCGCGAGCATCTTCAACCACAAGTTGACTGCCATCACCTCCATGACTCCTCCTACCACCAAGAAGTTACTCCGGAGTTTCCTAGGTTTGATATCATTTTATAAAGCTTTCATTCCTCAGGCCTCTGAGCTTACCGGCCCCCTCTCTGACTTGTTGAAGAAGCCGGTACGGGATCCCCTCCAGTGGACTGAAGATCTGCTTGAACGGTTCAAGCTGCTGAAGCAAGCCTTGACTTCGGGACCTATTCTGCGTCTTCCGGACCCCAGCCAGACCTTCGTCCTACGTACCGATGCTTCAAACTATGGATTAGGTGCTGTACTCCTACAGTACCATGATGATCGTCCACATCCCATCTCTTACGCCAGCCGGAAACTACTGGATCGGGAACGACGATACTCTACCATCGAGAGGGAATGCCTGGCCATCGTATTCAGCATTCATAGGTTTGACTTCTATCTTCGAGGTAAGGAATTTATCCTTGAAGTAGACCACAAGCCTCTAATATACCTTCAGAAATTCAAAGGTAAAAATGATAGAGTACTACGATGGGCTTTAGGTCTTCAACCCTATAAATTTAGGGTTGTTCATGTTGCCGGGACAGACAACATTGGAGCCGACCTTCTCAGCCGGCAATAGCTTTTCTTTATTTTGTTTTCCTGCACTCCAGTCTTTTACAAGTTTTGTTTCCTGCACTCAAGTATATTATAAGTTTGTTTATGTCTCCTGGTCAGCTGCAGTTCTTCGACATCAACTGTGCAGCAGATGTTTTAGTGGGGGCATGTGTGAGGAACTGCACCTGCCTCGTCTTCCCCTAATTAGTGGTTGAACTACCACTCTCGTCTGCCGGCGCTTGTTCACCGGCTTCCCCGCCACTACCCCACCCCCTTGTCCAGAGGTAGGGGGGTAGTCTAACCGAGCCAAGCTCCACGCCACCGGCTTGGAGAAGGACAGAACGCCTCAGCTCTCACACCTGACAACACCTCACCACCTGCTGCTGGTTCTTAACATTCCGAAGGCATTTCTGGAGACTTGGGCTCCCTTCCAGTGTGCCCTTCAACTGTACCTACACCATTCGACTCTCCCTGCTGTCTGAGGAGCAATCTACGTTGCCGAGTGTTGCTGTCACGCATCTCACCCTCCAGACAGCTGTACAGGGAGTTATTTGGGTGTCATACCCCTGCTCTGGTAATTGTTTACGAGCAGTTCGTCGTTGGTGATTTATTTTGGCTTTTAGCCTACTGTTTGCTATTTGTGTGTGTGTAAATATATTCGGGGTATCATACTCCATGATTTTTCTTCCCCACAACTCTATAGAAGGATAATATTAATTGGTAGTCACCTCGGCCCTGACAGTACTGAACTCTAACTTTTTATAATAGTACCAGAGGAATTATCTATTAAGTTTCTCTAGATGACTCTGAAAACACTTGTATGAGGAGAAATTGGATCAGATTGTTGATACGTTACAAAATATAAATAAGTTCTGAGCTGGCATGAAATCCAGAGTGTCAGGACTAAATATAGGGAAGACCAAGGTGATGACAGGCAGTGTGGACAGTGCCTTAGTGTGTAGTGTGTAGTCATGTGCATAAAAGGTGCAGGTGTTACCGGTAGTCTGACAACATAATCAATTTTACCTGCAGTGTTAATAATAGGAACCAAAATATGAAATGAAGGATGAAAGAGGATCTCATATAGTTGCTTGTTTACACCACAGAATCTCACCTATGAAGGATGGTCTCCAGAGGGTAAAGGATCACATCAGCTGCCATGTGCCCGATGAATGCTGACTGGAGGCGGACTGAAGCATCCAGGAATGAGCCATTGTCTTTGCTCACGGCTCCCTGTGAAGACAAGAAGGCAATGAGTTTCAAGCCTACAATGGTGTTTATACTTCTGGTAAGTAGTGACATAAAATGGATGCAGTTAAGTCGGTGCATCTAACATTTGCAGTTAATAATAATGCTTAAAATTTCTAAGGCTACTTGTACTATGGACAGTAAAGACATGAATAATAAAAATTCTAGCATCTCATAGATCAAGAAAATATGATAAAAGTTGATGGTCATGTTATTCTTATGAAACTGTTTGTAAATAGTTGTTTGAAAAAATTTTAGGTGCAATGAGAACAAAAATGCTTCAAGATATTTCACAAATTAAATCCAAAGTTACATAATTTGAATTTAAAGTTAAAAATTAAGTTTCTCAATTTGACTGCTTTCTGCCTTCACTTTAAAATGTAATTAATATGTTGATCATTAATGGTAGCAAGTCACAACTAAATATGTGAATTATTTCCTGTTGAAGGTGTTGCTGTGTTGCGGAGGATCACTCACCCACCTGCTTGTGTTGGTCCTGGCGGTGGAAATGCCTCAGCACCTGTGAGGTAAGTGTTGACACAGCGTTGCCAATGATGTACTGCAGCACCCCGTGTGTTACTGTTGGCACTATGAGCAGCCACACGGGCAGCATGCGGCCTGAGGGGAAAGTGTTCTTATATCATACACCTTCTTGGTGGCCTTAAAGTTGGCACTACAATAACATTTATAGAGGAACACAATATATAATTAATTATTATCAACAAAATTTTATCTACCAGGAAAAATAATATACAATGTGAAACACATGAAAGAATGATTTAAAGCTGGAAGCAAAAGTACATAACTGGTACTTGTGGAGATTCTGCCATGATGAATATCTTTGTGGGTGTGTTTGGCATATTTATTCAGACATGAGACATTCCATTTGATAATAATTTATTAAGGTAACTGAGGACACACCTGTTTGTGGCTGAGTGAAGGATAGGATCCGTGTGAGTCCCTCCTTGAACACATCTAACACCCCGGGCTTCTCACTCGCTATTTCACTCTGCACCGTCTCCACTAGACTGGCACTGTAGAAGGGGGTGATGAGGGCCAGGGAGGAACACTTCAACAGGAGGTGCTGTCCTATGGTCTTGAGGGAACTGTGTGGTGAAATCTCTCTGGAAAATGAAGTCATCACTCATTAATTAACTGTCAGTGGTTGTGGTGGTAGTGGTGATAATCACACTAAATGTTTTATGATGAACCATGATAGTGTGTGGAAGGAAGCATAATAAAAGAAATAATGGACCAGTCAAACTCTGATTGGTGTGTATGAACCAAACTTTAGCACCCATGGCCAAGTGTATTGTCAGTGCCTTACTTTGGCCACGGGGTAAACTTTGAGAGGCAGTCCTCTATGCCCAGTGTTATGCCCCTTACGGTGAGGACAGAACCCAGGCCTTTCCAGAATGCTGAGAAGCCCTGGCATCTCTGAATATGGATGAGGGCGGGCACCAGGGTGATGGGGAAGAGGTGGAAGCGGTAACTGTTGATGTCCACCTGTAAGGAAAACATTCATTGTTATCGTTCGTCATTGATGGATTATTATTATTCTTTATTAATTTGTCATCCACTTGCTGTTCTCAGGAAACCCGTCTCATTTTAACTGATCGAACTAGGACAACGACAAAGTTACACCTAACCAAGTGGTGCTAGGAAATATAGTAGATACATATACCTTTCCTTCATAGATGGAGAATCATGCAATGAAAATTTGTGGTAACATGAAAAAATTTAAAAAGATGGAAAATAGAATATACTCAAGTTTGTTGTGAAAATCCTCACCTGGCATTGCCTGCGCACTACAATGAATGGGTGGCTGAGCAAGTTTTCTGCACACAAACTGACGATGTTGATAGATAATTCACCGTACTTCTCCATCTGGACATCTGTAAAGAAATCAGTAGATGCTTACACTTGTCCCTTAGGAAATGTCTTTGTAGTTTAAATAGTACACTGTGGTAAGGGGACCTGGCTTGGCCTCACATCAGTAACAAAGGTGGAAGAATATTGCCTGTGTACTTCCAGCTTGTAGAAAATATGACTAAAATGATCAGAGCAAGGGAGGTGGGGTTATAAGTTATAATCTATAACAGCCGCTAAATAATTGCTAACAAAAGAAAACAAGAGTGATAAAACTTACCATTAACTTTATGAACATCAAGATCATTATTCCTAGGGGTTGGTGCTGGAGCCTTGGGGGGAGGGTTTAGGGTTCCCTGAGCTGGGTTTAGGAGGTTCTCAGGGAACTCTGTGGGGCGGCGAATGTGTTCCATGGGGTCCATCACACGCTCCTTGTCATCTGCTGTTTTTTGCCAGAATGGGTTGTCCTTCTCTCTTAGTGTTGAGAAGAACTGGTAATCGTCTAAGCCGGCCATGGCACAAGTCCCTCCTGTGGCTTGTTAGGTCAGCTGGACTCCCATCCTTGGTCACATCAGTTCACCTGCGTCACAAATATTAAGTTAGTGAATTAGTTGTGCCGGAGAATCATTGCTCAGTACTGTTGTAAAATGAGAAGCTAATGCACTTTTTGGGTGGTTTCAAGTTGCGAGTTTCTACGACATAAAATACAATTGTGTGTTTTATATGAAGTAAATAAAATGTTGGTATGAAATCTATTTGAATATGGTAACTAGATTAGGATATAGATGTTGCATACAAATGGCGATGAATAAAATGACAAGAATTTCAGATTACCGAGAACTCCTTGACCTAAAAAAATATTAAAAGTACCCGCTCACACAATTCCTTGGTTAGCATTTTGGTATAGCTACAGTTATAGAGAAACAAAAATTTTATCTTTATCTATCTATCTATATATCTGATGCCTGGTTCCCCTTAGCCATGGTAGAAGAATTTGCATCGTTCCCTGTTCCAACATTTTCTAACTACATTGTCAAAGCCTCGCCTGTCATCTCCCTCCCTGCAATACTCATCAGCTTTGTCTATCCACTTCAATGCTCGTCTCCACCTCATACTGCACAATTGAACTTAACTCCTTTGGTAGTGACGGGACAATCAACGTTAACCAAACTCCACTCGGACATTGGTGATCATTATTGGTAATAGTACTAGTAGCAATAACAAATCTAATCTTGCATCATGTATATAATTTGACACTAAATGAATCTTATCTTATCTTATCAAACTCATTCATATTCTCAATTTTAACTAACACCATCTTGGACTCTCCCATACAGTGCACCTTTATTCTATGTAAGGTTTCATAAAATTAACCACACCTTCTTTACCCCTTTCCAAACCCATCACCTTCCTCTTACTGACACTTCCCTTCATCTTCCTCCCTTAACACACTACAACAAAGTCAATATATACAACTATTGACATTTTTTCATATTACGTAACAGGGTAGCCACACTTTTAGCACATGTTTTCATAATCTATATTGATTGAATTTTAAATCACTTTCGTATGTAGATTATTACATGGATTCAGAGAGGGAGAAAGAGACCAATAATTCACACACCCAATTTGCTATTTGCTTTATAAATTGACTAACTATTGATGTCACAAGGCCGTTTAGACTTCAATTACTAGTGTTAATTTAGCCCTTCATTCACCAGTATAGTCATCCAGTACACAAACCTAAGCGAAAACAAAACAATAATGAATGAATAATGAAGTGAAAAGTTTCAGTTGCTGTCGTAAGCTGTTAATACTTTCCTAAACCACTTTCGTTCACAACACAACCTGGACAAGTGGATTAAGTTTCCCTCGTTTTAATACCCAAAATATATCACAGGTAGATTCAGACACTGTATAAATGGTGTAACTCAAACACGTGTAATAGTATGTTAAAAGATGAAAGTATAAGCAACACAGCTCAGCGGCATGCCATTAATAATAGTCTTGTTTACACTATGCAACACTACACACACACTGCTGACGGATACTTAGGCTCAATTAAAGGTCGTATGGATATATTAATGCCATCAAATTGTGAATTAAAGCAACACTTATAACTGTACTTTGATGAAAACTCTGCAGACGACGTTAGTAAACACCGTCAGCTGATCTGTGTTGCGACTTGCGGGCAAGGATGCTGATGATAACTACTATTATTTCTCTTTACAACGGTGCTGCAGTGATCTTAGTCTATAGCATATTTTACTTATATATAGATTCACATGTTTACGTAGTTTTAAACATTTATCGTCCTCTAGATTTATCAGTGAAAGGAAAGGTTCAATATTCAATGAAGCGTCGTCTTTCAATCCACGTGTTTGCACAATGGTAAAGATCGGTGGCGTGTGTTGTTCACTAGTTCAATTTGATGTTTTGGTGAGTATATTTACTGTTTACATGACTTCAAGGATGACTGTGTGTTCTTGAGATATGTGTGTTTGATTTGATTTATACAGTAGTATGGATACGACTGTCGCTGTGTTGTTAATTCGTATCCAGGGATGAAACCACTATGTTACCACTTACCAGTCTTGTTGATGTTAAGTGTTAAGCATTTAGATGGATGTATTACCGGACCACCTCCTACTGATCGCATGTCATTGCTGTCAAATGATTCATGAAGGTTATACATGAATACTAATAATGAAAGACAAGGAAAACACTAACTATAGCACGCACATTTAACCTTATCTTTATAATCTCCTCCACACTATCCTCCCTAACCACCTAACACCAGCCGGATCCTGATAGTTTGATAATTCAACATAAATCATCACCCATTTATAAGAGATTTTGACCATCAGTAGGAGGGAAACTATAGTACAGTGAATTTAATCTCTTATAACTTATTTTCAAGCCCGTTTTCATGTGGGAAACTGAACCCGTGATACAGTGAATACTTTTTGAAGCTATCAGGAAACTACGACTCCACAATAACAATCCAATAGAGAGGTTTTGACACCCTTCATGGGATTCTAATTTTACGACGAAAATATTACTCCAACGGAAAAAATTTATTGAAGCAAAGTTATAGAGCTTAATACGATATATTTAATATTCAATATTCATACGTCTAGTACTTGAGTT
Organism: Metacarcinus magister; assembly: GCA_029783475.1. Taxonomy (NCBI): domain Eukaryota; kingdom Metazoa; phylum Arthropoda; class Malacostraca; order Decapoda; family Cancridae; genus Metacarcinus; species Metacarcinus magister. Next base: position 3,966,914 of record JAPQNM010000025.1, read on the forward strand.
ACAAAATTCCAGTAGCTGATAGACGTACTACAACCATACCTTTGGCGCCCTTTAATAAAACGGAATAAAAAGTACCTTAATAACAGACGCTCCTTCAGAAGACGTACTACAAAGCTACTATACTTTCATAACTCCCCTGACTCTCTCTCTATATAAATTGTTGCACCATCCTAGGTCCTCGACGTAATTTCCTGGCAGTGGAAGGACATCTCCCTTATTAGCTTCCCCATTTTTTCCTCTCACCGTGTTGTGTTACCCACCTTTTCTCTTTACCTTCTTACTTCTTTTTTATATTCATCTTTGTATCTTGTTTATTCTGTGTGCAAATTTATACTTATTGACTTGAATTTCATGAGAGAGAGAGAGAGAGAGAGAGAGAGAGAGAGAGAGAGAGAGAGAGAGAGAGAGAGAGAGAGAGAGAGAGAGAGAGAGAGAGAGAGAGAGAGATGCTTATTTCATTATATAGAAATCTTTATGAAAACCTTTTGAATATACAGATTTTATTATTGAGTCCTAACGAAAACTGCTAAAAAGGATCGCCAAAACACCTTGTATTATATATTTTATTTTAAATCAACGCATCATCATATTGAGAGAGAGAGAGAGAGAGAGAGAGAGAGAGAGAGAGAGAGAGAGAGAGAGAGAGAGAGAGAGAGAGAGAGAGAGAGAGAGAGAGAGAGAGACTCCCTGGCTGGCTCTCAGGAATGGAGATTAATTGCATACGTTTAATTAGTAAAACTTGCTCATTCGACCTTCATCATCCACCTGGCTTCGTGAAAAATTAGCCCACACTAAATTTTAATTATAAGCCAAAGAAATGAGAGACCGCAGAGGAGGAGGAGGAGGAGGAGGAGGAGGAGGAGGAGGAGGAAGGGTGCGCCAAAGGAGAGGGAAAGGGAAATGGGGGGAGGAAAAAGGGAAAGAGGGGTGTAGGAGGAAGAGTACAAGTATGAGCTTCGGGGAAAGTGTGTTTTTTTATGAGTTAGGGAAGAAAAATGTTACGAGAGAGAGAGAGAGAGAGAGAGAGAGAGAGAGAGAGAGAGAGAGAGAGAGAGAGAGAGAGAGAGAGAGAGAGAGAGAGAGAGAGAGAGAAAAAAAAAATAAACATAAACAAATAAACCTGCATATAATTATTGGATGGGAATAAAATAGAATACCTAAATATAGAAATAAAACGACGTAACGAAGGAAAGACAAATACTGGAAATATAGAAGGAGGAGTAAGAGAAGATAGGGACAGGAGGAGGAGGGGAGGGAAGGGAGGGAGAGGAGGAAAGTCAAATCGTTGGCCAAACTTCTCACAATGATACAAAACCTCAGTCTAACTAGCGAAGGAGGAGGAGGAGGAGGAGGAGGGAGGGAGGGAAAAATGGCGATGTAGGAGGAGGAGGAGGAGGAGGAGGGAGGGACTCTAGTTCTTAATGGTCACGCTTCACTTGCCTCGCGCAGGAAACTTTGCGGGGCATTAAAAAGTTATATTAAAAATTCATTATGTGATATGACGAGGAAGGAGAGAGCGTGTGGGAGGCTCTTAGTCTCATCCCAGAGTGACTTTGACTCTTCTATTATTATTAATGAGGCAAGATTTCACGCCAAAATTGCTCACGCTTCCAGTAATGCATTGCCTCCTCCTCCTCCTCCTCCTCCTCCTCCTCCTCCTCCTCCTCCTCCTCCTCCTCCTCCTCCTCCTCCTCCTCCTCCTCCTCTCTTCTTCTTCTTCTTCCTCGTTGTCGTCTGGAAATTGTCCAAATGCAGATCGTGGTGGTGGTGGTCGTATGACTTTTTGTTTTGTTTTTCAGCTCGAGAATTTTGAGAGAATTTGAACCGTACAGGAAATGAATGCAGAGTTTTTGTTTTTTGGTGTGTGTGTGTGTGTGTGTGTGTGTGTGTGTGTGTGTGTGTGTGTGTGTGCCGTTGGAGGTGTGGACGCGGAAATTATTTAATATATTCGCCCGGAAAGGTGGACGTGAAGATTTTTTCCACATAACTTTGCATCATAGACATTTTTTTTTTTTCCACCATCGTCAAATTATATTCCGTTGCTTTTTTTTTTCTTTTTTTTTCTCTTTCAGCTTCTTCTTGCAGCAACAACTCTTGATGGAGTATGAAAAAAAGGTGTTAATGTGATAATTGCTGCCAACTTATTATTATTATTATTATTATTATTATTATTATTATTATTATTGTTACAGAAAGCAGGTTGATATTATCTTTTATTTATTTTATTTTTGAAGTTTGGAAAGTTATAGAAAGTGCGAGTCATACTACCTCATTTTCTTTACTTCCTTTCTTCATCATCATCATCATCATCATCATCATTATCATCACAATCATCATTATTATAGTTTCCTACACTGATTAGGTAGAGGTATATAAGTTGAGAGAGAGAGAGAGAGAGAGAGAGAGAGAGAGAGAGAGAGAGAGAGAGAGAGAGAGAGAGAGAGAGAGAGAGAGAGAGAGAGTTTATGTAGTGAAATTAATCTATAAACACACCGTCAAGCCACACTACTAATCATCTTTGCAATCTTACTGACACGTGTTGACAAATTTCTATTAATATCATCACCTTAACTCATAGATATTTTTTTTATTAAGATTCTTAGGTATAGGTGAGCGAACTCCATTAAGTATGATATTAAATGGAAATTGGAGTAATAATCTATACCAAAACGAAATATAAAGAAATAGAAGGTAACCTAATCATAAAATGTAATATATATATATAAAGCAAATAGGAGTAATATTCTATACCAGACTTACACAACAAAAAGAAATGAATGAAAAGAAATCAGGCTCGCCAATCTATTTCATAACTCTTTTATTAATTCATTCATTCTATTACATGCAGACACAACAATGCATAATAAAATACACCTCAACTTTATGCTACGAAGATATACACACATACATACATACGCGAGCCCTATAGTGTGTGTGTGTGTGTGTGTGTGTGTGTGTGTGTGTGTGTGTGTGTGTGTGTGTGTGTGTGTGTGTGTTTGTGTGTGGCGCCCGAGGGGTGAGGAGTAACGAGGCAGTAATTGGATCATATTAAAGTTTAAGAGTTTTATTGGCCAGTGTCGGGTAATCTGCCTCACCACCCGTAAATAGGAGGAGGAGGAGGAGGAGGAGGAAGAAGAAGAGGGAGGAAGACGGGAAGCAGGAGGAGGGATTAAGGGGCGTAGGAAGATGAGAGGAGGGAGGAGGAAGGAAGAGACTGCGTGAGAGGAAGGTGATCAGGAGAAGGAAGAAGAGGAGGAGGAAGACGAGGAAGAGTTTAGAATATGATAAAGGATGCGAAGAAGGGATGAAACGACGAGGAGGAAAGGGAAAGTAATTGACCATTTCAAGAAGAGCCAACGAAAGAAAATATTGATGATTACCACAGCAACACTAGCTATCAACAAGACCTTATACACCATAGCAACAATTAGTCCTTGATAGCTAATTAGAAAACAATGACCAAATACCACTAGTCAATGATTGTTACGTCCTCACCTCATGAATAGGGTCAAATAGGGTTGTCCTGAGGGTACTGTTGTCCATAATAGATACAAAAAAGTGCTTGGTAGTCGTTGAGAAAGGCTTGCACGTCTTCAGAGTCACTATACAGGGCTGCCACACTATTTTGGCAACTGTGAAATCCTCTGTAAATGGGCTTACCCAAAAATTTAACTCTCCCGAAATGATTAGAATAAATATAATATCCATAAGTTCAGGATAACCTATAGTCAGTACACATTAGCCTCTCCATCACCAGCGAACAGATTAATGACCATAAGATTATTCATCACACTTATACAGAGGACACAAAGAGGAGAGAAAGGTATAGAAATAAGAATGGGTGGCAAGTATGAGACACGAACCCTCCGTGTAATCAGATCAGTGTATCACAACAATACATCAGCAGCCACAACCACCTTAGACGGACCAAGAAAAAGAAGAGAGAAGAAGAAGAAGCGAACAGTTTTGTCAAGACGTAAGGACACATCGAGGAAGCGAGGAAGTGGATATGAACAGCTTCCGATACTGACATTATAAGCCTCAACATTGGTCCTAGTCTTCCCTCCTCCTCCACCTCCTCCACCTCCACCTCCTCCTGAGTCCCTGGGGTAATGGAGCACAAGAGCGCCTCCTTCCTTCTGGTCAATAAAATAAGGAAACAGCTTGACGGCCATGACATATGCGTGCAATAAGGAGCAGCTCGCCCGTCTCTCCTCCTCGTCGCTCCCCAACGCTCCTTTGTTAGGGGACAAAAGCGCGGGAAATGTATTTGGCGGGAAGCGGGGTTATCATGGGCCCATCTCAGAGGCGGGTTCTTGTTCCGACACTACATTGGGCGGATGGGGGCGGCGCTGAGGTCTGATATAAGCAATACACACGTGAATTATTTTGTCAAGAGCCGATAGTTTCCTTAGGCGAGGTAGGGAGTATGAAGGCCATTTGTTATACACACTGCCAGGGTGAAGGTTGGTAGCGTTAGTGCACTCTTGTACGCACGCTACACGCTGCACGCTGCACGCTGCACGCACACATACATACCTAAGTACTGTACATTCTAAGGTTACGTGGATGCTTACTCTTCTACTCTCTCTCTCTCTCTCTCTCTCTCTCTCTCTCTCTCTCTCTCTCTCTCTCTCTCTCTCTCTCTCTCTCTCTCTCTCTCTCTCTCTCTCTCTCTCTCTCTCGCTCGCGTTGGATATGAAAACACAAAGAAAAAAATAAACAAGTACTGTCGACTGTGGTGTGTGTGTGTGTGTGTGTGTGTGTGTGTGTGTGTGTGTGTGTGTGTGTGTGTGTGAAGGGACAAGGGTCGTACATAGTCGTAATTACCACTGGTCTGCTCGTAACACTTAACAAGGGAGGATGAGGCGAGCGACTCCGCGTAATACTGCGGGAGATGAAGACCTCGAGAGAGAGAGAGAGAGAGAGAGAGAGAGAGAGAGAGAGAGAGAGAGAGAGAGAGAGAGAGAGAGAGAGAGAGAGAGAGAGAGAGAGAGAGAGAGATTATGTTTATTTGAGCATAACAAACAAAATAGTTATACTGATAGTGGTTATTTAAAATTTTACAAAGCATAGCAGGACTTTTTTGTTTGTAGTAGTAGTAGTAGTAGTAGTAGTAGTAGTAGTAGTAGTAGTAGTAGTAGTGATAATAGTGATTCTATAATAAAAATAAAGATGATAATGATAATAATGATAACTTCTTGATTTTCTTTCTTATGTTACTTATGATTTTAATTTGACTCCTCCAGGTAGTACGTGTACGATCACCTGAACCTTTCTTTATTACAGGTATTCGTCTTCACCTGTACAATGATGACGCAGATGACGATGACGATGTAGTGAAGACAGGGTGAGTGTTGCTGTTATTGTTGTTGCTACTGATTCTACTACTACTATGATATTGCAGTTTTATCTTGTCCTACTACAATTCTACTACTTCTATTGCTACTGCTACTACTACTACTACTACTACTACTACTACTACTACTACTACTACTACTACTACTACTACTACTACTACTACTACTGATAATAATAATAATAATAATAATAATAACAAGCCACACACTACCTAGCGGAGTGACGTTGCTAATTGATGTATCAGAAGATTAATTGAATTTCTGTGCATGGAGGTGAAAAGCCTGAAAATGTGATGTATATTTTACGTTACACTAGAGAGAGAGAGAGAGAGAGAGAGAGAGAGAGAGAGAGAGAGAGAGAGAGAGAGAGAGAGAGAGAGAGAGAGAGAGAGAGAGAGAGAGAGAGAGAGAGAGAGAATAAGGGAATAGGGCAAGCGAGCGAAAGGACACGAAGGGAGAAACAAAGGAACGTTCTAATAAATGATGATAACAAGAGACGTGAGTAATATTATAAGGCGCTGACGAGTTGGTAATAACCTCGATATTAATTGCCAAAAGGAGAATCCAGGCGTGGAACCCTCTTGTAAATGGGATCCAAGAGTCTTCCAAGCAAAGTATAAAGGTTCTGAAAAAAAAAAATATAAGGGTTGGGTTCAGTGAGAGTTGTTAAGGTTTCGAGAGGAGTTTCGAACCGGTTTAGGAAGTGACTGTTGGTTTGGTCTTTTTTTTTTCTTTTTCTTTTTTTTTTCCTTGGTGTTTTTGTTTCATGTTTTATGTGGTTGTTGTTTTTATTGTAGATTTTATTTGTTTATTTGTTTTGTTTAGTCTGTGTTTAAAATGGTTTCGGTTTCTGTTTTTTTTTGTGTTTAAGGTCATACGGTCTCTCTCTCTCTCTCTCTCTCTCTCTCTCTCTCTCTCTCTCTCTCTCTCTCTCTCTCTCTCCTCTCTCTCTCTCTCTCTCTCTCTCTCTCTCTCTCTCTCTCTCTCTCTCTCTCTCTCTCTCTCTCTCTCTCTCTCACTTCAATTACCTCTCGCTGGCTGGCGTATACACCCTTTCCAGCCTCTCTCTACTCCTCCCTCTCCCTCTCTCCTCTCTATCCTCCTCCCTCTCTCTCTCTCCTATCCCTCCCTCTCCCTCTCTCCCATCCCTCCCTCCAGAGTTTTCTTCGCTGGGCTGCCGCAAACGAGACAAGTGAAGCGATAATGTCCAGGAAGGAATTTAATCAAGTTAGGGAATGAGGCGCTTGGTGTGTCTTCCTGTTACTGTTGTTGTTGTCTCTCGCGTGTGTGTGTGTGTGTGTGTGTGTGTGTGTGTGTGTGTTGTGTTGTTGGCTGGTGTGCGATGCTAGTGACTGGTGGTGATAGTAGTAGTAGTAGTAGTGGTGGTGGTAGTAGTGGTGGTAGTGGTAGTAGTGGTATTAACTACATGTAGCTTGTGTGGTGGTGGTTAGTGGTGGTGGTGGTGGTGGTGGTGGTGTAGTGGTGATGGTGATGGTGGTGGCGCCTCTTATCGCCTTTGTTTCCTGTATATGATTGTTTGTGACGTGAATCTCATATTAAATCTTATTATGTCTCTTTATACTTCAGTTGAAATATTAATGTTTTTTCTCATGTGAATGTGGATGTGGCGTGTATGCTTCCGTGTGGATGTGAGAGCGGATGATGTGGATGAAGGTGGATGCTGATGATGAGAAAAAAGATGGATGAGATGAGGAAGAATAGATAAGATATTACCATGGTAGGTAATAAAGGAAAGAGCTTCTTCCACGCTATCCACATCACCATACGAGCCTCCCTCCTCCACCTCCTCCTCCTCCTCCACCTCTCTTTCTCTTCCTCGTCGTCGTCTTTTCGCTCCACTTCCTCCGCTTCCTCCTCCTCCTCCTCTGTTCTCTTTCACCACGTCCTTGTCCTCTTGCTCCTCCTCCTCCTCCTCTTCCTCTTCCTTCTCCTCCTCCTCCTCTTGCACTATACTCACAGGCAATATTAGGACGCTGTAAAAACTTATTGAAACACTTAATTGTTTCTCAGATGAACCTGCTGGCTAGTTCCTCCCGCCATCACCAGAGGCACTCACCAACTCCCCAAGACTTCCCACCCCCTTATGTTTATCCCCCCGTTTCCTGGCCCTCCCTTCGTCCCTCCTGCAACCTGGCGTCACCCACTTAGGTTTGATTTGTCCCGTACATGTAAATCGGAGGGAAGATCACATCATGCTCCCCTTTCCAGATCCACGGCTTCATTACCCTGTAAAATATTGCGCTCTTGTGGTCCTTGTACGAGACATTGATTGGTACGTTCAGTAGGAGGAGCTTAGCTAAGATAATCACAATGGGGAGGAGTCTCTTTTACTCTCCTCCCTGATTGGTTAGGGTTGCGCATGCGTGGTTAGGGGCGTGGTGGTGGTTTAGGGGGTGGTAGGGGTCCAAGTTCCCCCTTTCACTTCACACTGCTGAGGTTGGTGATGGCTGCCGTTGACTAAGGCTGAATTAGACTTCTCGACATGTTAATTGTTTGAGAGTAATTAGCACCTTACCTGGGGTGTGTGTGTGTGTGTGTGTGTGTGTTTGTTAGTCTACCTGCGTGATGCTTGTTTTGTGTGTGTGTGTGTGTGTGTGTGTGTGTGTGTGTGTGTGTGTGTGTGTGTGTGTGTGTGTGTGTGTGTTTAGGACTCATTCTTTCCTTTGTTTGGGATAAAAAAAAGTCATGACAAATAAAGAAAATGTTGATAAAATTCATGTGTTTTGGTCAATGAATCACCGTTTACTTAAGACAGATAAGAACAAGGATTAATGGATGATAAATACATACATAGACAGACAGATAAACACATATATAGATCAATCATATTCAAGATTGTTTTCAGTAAATTGTATGTATCCTTTATTATTTTTTTTCTTCTTATTGTTGTTATCGTTACTCTTATTATTATTATTACTATCATTCCTATTATTATTATCATTATTATTATTATTATTATTATCATTTCTATTATTATTATTCTTTCTTTTATTACTATTATCATTACTATTATTATTATCATTATTATTATTATTATTAATGTCTTATTTTAATTATAAACATCAATCCATCAATTACATACAATAACAATCGTCACAATCATCACTATACAATCACAATCACTACCATACAATCACAATCACTACCATACAATCACAATTACCACCTCCATCACCACCTGCTGTCACCATCCAGCGAATCACCATCACCTCATCGCTCACTATCACTCACCATCACGCTGGCACACTCACCGTCGCCGCCGTCACCTTGATAATGTCACTGTACACCATAACTCACCTGGTAATTGGAGGTGGACTCAGGTAGGCTCCTCACGCCTCAGGTATTTCTAGGGCGCTACCTGGAGCCTGGAGGTTAAATATTTCCTCTCTTTCTCCCTCCATTCTCTCTCTCTCTCTCTCTCTCTCTCTCTCTCTCTCTCTCTCTCTCTCTCTCTCTCTCTCTCTCTCTCTCTCTCTCTCTCTCTCTCTCTCTCTCTCTCTCTCTCTCTCATATCAATGTCTCATCACTAGAATTCTGATAATTTTTGCGTCCGTGAAACTCAAAACTTTCCGTCGTTTCGCCTTTGTGCTAAACCAACTTCCGTGTGACCTTGAAAAACGAGTTAATTTACCTTAGAAAAGAGGAAGAGAAAAATTGTTGAAGATGGAGGTAAATGCAAAGACTTGTATATACTGTCTGTCTGCTGGGAACTGATATTACCTACCTTTGATATGTCTGTATTTCCTTGGGCAGCCTGACTTCATAACTTTAAATAGGCAGACCAATTCTTACCTATATAAAAAAAATAATCATAAAAAATACCGATTAAAAGGTGTAAATATAGATCAATTCAAACCATTACAACAATTAAGGTTAACCCAATGTACTGTACAGGGAAATACAGCGAAAATAAAGTAAACCCATGTTAGACCATTATATACCAAGGCAACTAGACCCTTTGGAGACCTAACTTAGACCGTATAGAGCCAGGCATAGACCGACGCCGGCCAATCTGTCTATCTGTGGGCTGACATCTCGCGCATGGACGGTCTCTCACAAGGAGGCAATTTACTTAAGCTGGCTGGGAGTGTCCGAAAAGGAGGGAGGGATGGAGGAGGAGGAGGAAGAGGGGGAAGAGGAGGAAGGTAACCCATATATCGCATCTTCTTATACCCTCACCCACCACAGGCATGTCTTGAGCCCCTGCCGGACCCTTGTCATGGGCGGTTATGGGTTTATAACACAGTAATGTGACTACCGTGCCTTCCTACCTGCTTATACGTTGCTATTAGAGCCATCGCCCTTACCTTTATTGCCCCCCCTCCTCCACCCCCACCACCACCACCACCACCACCACCACCACCACCATCCCAGCCAGGTAGGAATGGCTGAGAGGTTAAAAAAATCTGATGGTTAAGTAACTTTGGGTAAGGTAAAGCACGCTGGTCACCTGTTGGCCCCATGATGCCCGGAACAGGGGCGTGTGATGCCGCTGATGGCCGCAGGGGGCACCACTGAGGGGGGCCAGGAGGTACGCGCCGGGAACCTGAGACGAATTAACCATTTTAACTGAATTTTTACCTTCCCGTCATAAGACAATTCCCCGGAGACTCAGAACCGTCGCTAATGTCGTTATCTTTTTATTATCCTTCCGAGTATCGCCCTAAACGCCATGAAGATCACGCTCGTAGTACCCACTTTATCTCGTCAACAGCGTCCGGCCGAGAGGAAAATGTGGCGCTGGGAATGATCACACGACAGCCTGCCTCGAGCTGGTTGTATTTACGCATGGCTCTGAACACCCATTAAGACTGTAATTAAAATCGCCTCCCGTCCATGACTCTTTGATTATTTGACATTAAAAGACACGTGAAAACACTAACATTGGCCGAAATGAATCGATCAATACAGCTGATATGTATGTATGTATGTATGTATGTATGTGTATGTATGTTTGTTTGTATGGTTGTAACTGCGATAGGAACACACTTTATGTATTCATTACCGTGGTGTTAATTTTATTTATATAACATTATTTTTTTTTTTAAGTATTTTTAGATTTAGTAACGCATTTTAAAGATAGTTGTGGAGACATAATCATTTTCTTTCTTTTTTTTCATTCATTTTCTTTTCTCTTTTTTTTCGTTTATATTCTTTATCCATTATTTTCCATTATTTCCTTCCTCTCCCCACCTCTCCTTCCCTCACACACTTCCCTCCTTCCTCCTTCCCTCTTTTCCTCACTTCCCTCTCCTTCTCCCCTCACTCCCTCACGCTCCCTCCCTCTTTTCCTCACCCACTCACTCTTACTCACTGATTCGCTTCCTTAACTACCGAATTGCCACCTCAGGACAAGCAGCAAGGGTCTGTATAGGAGAGGCGCCTCGTTATGATTGTCACGCCTGCCTAGTTTAACGCCCCTTCCGTCGAGGGAATCAATTAGACTATGGTGTTATTATTTTTCCTCTCCCTTCCCTCCCTTCTCTTCTCTCTCTCTCTCTCTCTCTCTCTCTCTCTCTCTCTCTCTCTCTCTCTCTCTCTCTCTCTCTCTCTCTCTCTCTCTCTCTCTCTCTCTCTCTCTCTCTCTCTCTCTCGTTGTATTTTGTGTTATTTTCTTTGTGTTCTACTTACATTTTTTTTATTGTTTATTCTTATTATCTAAAATCAAGTAAATTATAGTGAAATGTAAAAGCTATTGATTATGATTTGAAAGGAAAGGAAATAATAACACACACACACACACACACACACACACACACACACACACACACACACACACACACACACACACACACACACACACACACACACACACACCACCTAGATAGCAAGATAACAAGGATGAGAGAGCGAGAGAGAGATAAAGAGAGGGACAGATAGAGATAAAGAGAGAGAGAGGCGCCTTTTAGCAAAACTCATAAATAATTATCAGCACTAAATCAAGAGGTGTGACTTGTAAAAAATAAATAATAAAAAATAGTAATGAAAAAACGAACATCAACAAGATTTACCTTCAGATTTTTGAGAGATGGTGGTAATGATTGTGTTGATTGCTTTGTTTTTCTAGTTTTTTTATAGACTGGCGTAAAAAAAACATCCAAGTATTATTATTATTATTATTATTATTATTATTATTATTGTTGTTATTATATTTTCGTTCCTAAATTCTTACATGCTTATACATTACACTATATAATTTTTACCTCTCTCTCTCTCTCTCTCTCTCTCTCTCTCTCTCTCTCTCTCTCTCTCTCGTCTCTCTCTCTCTCTCTCTCTCTCTCTCTCTCTCTCTCTCTCTCTCTCTCTCTCTCTCTCTCTCTCTCTCTCTCTCTCTCTCAAATATATTTCTCAGGTGTACATTATCAATAATTATATATTTTTTTCCTCAATTATTATTATTGGCAATACATTTAAGCCTATGAAGGGAGGAAAGGAGGGAGGGAGAGATGGAGGGAGAGAAGGGGGGAGGGAGGGAGGGAAGGAGGAAAGAATTCTTTGAAGTTTTGATGGCATTCAGGAAAACTAGAGGAAGGGAGGGAGGAAGGAGGGAAGGAGGGAGACAAAACTATTATGCAAAAGGGAAGATGACTATAAAAGGCGAAGAAAAGGGAGGAGGAAAATATGGAAGAATAGATGAAAGAAGAAAAATATAATAGAGGAATAAAGGAAATAATAACATAATAGAGATGATAAAACATGAGAGAGAGAGAGAGAGAGAGAGAGAGAGAGAGAGAGAGAGAGAGAGAGAGAGAGAGAGAGAGAGAGAGAGAGAGAGAGAGAGAGAGAGAGAGAGAGAGAGAGAGAGAGAGAGAAGGGGCTGTTTGTAGAGAATATTGATTAAAGAAATCGAATGAAAAATACAATTAGGCAAGAATGAAGGGCACTGGAGAGGTGATAATGGATGTTAATGTATGTAAACGAGAGAGAGAGAGAGAGAGAGAGAGAGAGAGAGAGAGAGAGAGAGAGAGAGAGAGAGAGAGAGAGAGAGAGAGAGATGCCAAGTTTATTATCTCTCTCTCTCTCTCTCTCTCTCTCTCTCTCTCTCTCTCTCTCTCTCTCTCTCTCTCTCTCTCTCTCTTTCTCTCTCTCTCTCTATCTATCTCTATCTTTACGTATTAAATGCACAATCCATTTGCCTGACTGGTTAATCCCACTTAATAGAATCGAATCGTATCCCAAGTAGAATTAAGAGGATTCAGTACACTTCACGATACTTGAACCTGTTTTGATTCTCTCTCTCTCTCTCTCTCTCTCTCTCTCTCTCTCTCTCTCTCTCTCTCTCTCTCTCTCTCTCTCTCTCTCTCTCTCTCTCTCTCTCTCTCTCTCTCTCTCTCTCGCACACACATTCCCACGCGTCGTATACATAAATGAAGCTTGTAAACTCATCTCTCTCTCTCTCTCTCTCTCTCTCTCTCTCTCTCTCTCTCTCTCTCTCTCTCTCTCTCTCTCTCTCTCTCTCTCTCGTTCGTAAACTTTTTAGGAAGCAAACCGGAAGTCTTACACCAAGTATTGGGAAGTGTGGTACAAGAGCTATGTTAACTTGACGAAAAATTGTGGTAGATGAGAATAGTGGTAGTTGTCCTTGATATTGGTAGATGGATAACAGTTATAATTAATCCAGAAGCAAAAATAGTGGTAGTTTGTGATGTTAATAGCTTGCGATGTTGGTAAATTACGATGTTGGTAGTTTACGATGTTGGTGATTTGCGATATTATTATTTTGCGATGTTTGTAGATTAAAATGTTGGTAGTTTTTTTCTTGGGCGTGATTGTGGTAGGTGTTACGTGGCTTATAGGTGGAAATACTTGGTGGTTGTCGGGTGAGTGTTGGTGGGTCGTCGTGGTTGTCGTCCGTGGGTGTTTATGGGTAGTGTGGGCGTCCCCGAATGGCGTGAGTGGCCCAGGTAGGCTCTCAGGTAGCCCACGGGAGCGCCAGGTAGCGACCACGAGCCTTGGTGTGGTGGAGGCGGTGGTGGGGTGGTGGTGGGGATGGTGGTGGGGGTGGTGGTGGGGTTGTGGGTCTTCTTGGTTTCCGTGCTTGTGTTAAAGGTTTCAAGGGAAGGGAAAGGCAGTGATGAATTACATATTACCTAAAATGACTTACAAATATTGAGCACGTGTATACACTTTAAGGTGAAATATATACATGGTTTTGTCTTAAATTCTGTAGTGAGTAAAATTGTATTACCGGAAGATTGACTTAATGATGTAGTGGATGTAAGTTGATTTTAGTTAAGGACTGTTTAGGAAAAGGTAAAAAAAATTTGTTTAAAGGTAATTACTTAAGTTTCTATAATTTCGCATTGATTTTAGCGTCAGGGTGGTGTAAAGTGAGAGGTCAATACACACTTAACTGGCTACTTATAACTGAGAGTATGTCATGCCTTCATCATTATATACTCAATGTAAAGAGAAAGTAGAATTAGTATCATATGCTTTGAAAAGGTAAAGGTTATGTTTATCGTAAATTAAGAATAATGATAATAATGATATCGTAAGTTCCCCAAGATAGTATATATAACTTAAACAGAAACTTTACAACTAAAACGCAAAACAGAACATTCGAAATCTTAAATATTAGTTATAGAAATACTACATATACACAGGACTATACACAGGCAGCTTCGTACCCTTGTTAGGCCTGGTGTGGCTGCAGCTGCTCCACTGTGTGTGAGTTGCAAGGGCATTCCAGTGTCTCCCTTACACCTAGTACTGATTCCTTCTTAATGACATCTAGGCAGGAAGGGTAAACAAAAATATATGTACAGGTAATTTACTAAAAGGTAAATAAAAAGTATGTATAAAAATAATTCATATAAGTATTTATGTCAACTTCCATGCAACTTTATATGTACGTATTATATGTGTACACGCATATACATATATTTTTATTTAATTTAGCATTCTGGGCAGGTTCATGTAGATGCAAATGCAAGCTTGTTTATGTATGCATTGCACTGTACAAATATTTACATTGTCACTTAATCATTTAGTTCTGGTATATATACGTATATCCACCTCTGTGTGTGTGTGTGTGTGTGTGTGTGTGTGTGTGTGTGTGTGTGTGTGTGTGTGTGTGTGTGTGTGTGTGTGTGTGTGTGTGTGTGTGTGTGTGTGTGTGTGTAAGTGAAGGAGACAGGTAAACCAACTGAAGGAGGGAGAGGACAAGGAAGGGGAGGGAGGGAAGAAGGCAAGGGAAGTGAGAGGGAGGGAGGGAAGGAGGGAGGGAGGGAGGGAGGGAGGTCAAGAAGCTTAACTCCCTCCCTCCCTCCCACCTGGTCCACCCTCTCCTATTGTTAACTTAATAAGAAATTCCATTATATTAATGAACTGTAAAATGTGAGGGAATGACGGCTTGTTGAGAGAGAGAGAGAGAGAGAGAGAGAGAGAGAGAGAGAGAGAGAGAGAGAGAGAGAGAGAGAGAGAGAGAGAGAGAGAGAGAGAGAGAGAGAGATGGAAACTTGTACTACCTTCCTTCCTTCCTTTCTTCCTTCTACCTCTCTCTCTGTCTCTCTCCCCCTCTTCTCTCCTTCCCTCCCTCCGCCCACCTTGACATCTACCTGGCTGGTCGTCCGCTTCAGATTAATACACCTGACCATCAGTTATGTGAAGCACCTCTTGGGTAACATGATACCAGGCCTGTTTAGTCAATCATCTCCTCCTCCTCCTCCTCCTCCTCTTCCTCCTCCTCCTCCTCCTCCTCCTCCTCCTCCTCCTCCTCCTCCTCCTGCTTGCTTCTCAGTCCTCCTCCTCCTCCTCATCTCCATCTTCCTCTTCTCCTCTGTTTACTCATCATCTCGTCTTCCTCTCTTCCTCTTCCTCTCTCACGCTTCTTCATTCACTAGTTCATCCACCTCCTCTCTCCTCCTCCTCCTCTCTTCTCCTCTCTTCTCCTCTTCTCTCCTCTCCTCTTCCACTACATAACTAAGGAAAGTATTGTACGAGGAGGTAGTGTAAGGGAGGAAATTAAAAAGAAGACTTACATAATAGACAAAGAAGAGTATAAAAGGAAGTACATAAAGATAATGGATAAGGGAGTAATAAGCAAATGATTAGGAGTATTAGGATGGAA
>JAPQNM010000025.1:3997366-4054866 GCA_029783475.1 Metacarcinus magister
GCAGCAGTTACGAGGGGATCCAAGCATTCGTAGCCTCTATCAGCTGGGGTGTGGTGGGGACTTGGTGGTGGTGGAGGGGTGGGGGTGTAAGGATATGTGTGGAGGGATTGGTGTGGTGGTGGTGGTGGTATGAATGGGTGTTAATATGGGTGTGTATGAGTGTGGTGTTGATGGTGATGGTGGGAGTGTTTGTGATGGTGGTGGTGATGGTGGTGATGTTAACGGGTTTCTAAATGAACTTACGGATGAGAACGCGGTAGTAATCAGGGCAAAAGATAAGAGATAAAGCCAAAAAAAAACACCTAAATTTAGAGGACTGGAGGCGGGAATAAAAAAAATGATTATAAGTGATAAGACAATTAATAATATATAATGACTTGAACAATGTATGACTTAACACTTGAAGCTATCTGATGGGGGAAAAAAAACGATTAACTACATATCTTTGACTCAGTGAATGATGAAATTAATATATACAAAAAAAATGTATAATTATATTTGAATGACAAGTGACTAAATGACGTATTCAAAGCAAGTCTAACAAAACATAAAAAAATAAAATAACGTTGATGTATCTGTGAAAGAAATTTGAAGGAGGAAGACGAGGAAGGAAAAGAAAGAGGGAAAGGAGGAACATAAAGGAAGAAGAGACAAGAGTGTGAATAGTGAAGAAGCCTTTGTTCCAGGACCTGAATTTGTTTTACAAGTAGAGAGAGAGAGAGAGAGAGAGAGAGAGAGAGAGAGAGAGAGAGAGAGAGAGAGAGAGAGAGAGAGAGAGAGAGAGAGAGAGAGAGAGAGAGAGAGAGAGAGAGAGAGAATCTGCTACTCGTGAAATTTTTACGAGCTGTTCTAAATGTTACAAATTGAATTCTCCAAGACGCCTCAATGCAATACAAGAGTGGATGTTCCGCCTCCAATGTTCTCTCGTCTTGTTGTTCTCTTTTACATGTTCTTAAACCATGAAAAAAATAACACAATACAAGATAAAAATACAATAAAGTTCATAATCTTGTTCCTACAGAAAATTATACGTTTATATGTAAAGTAATTTTTTTTATATACTCAATTATTTTCTAGGTGTGTGTATAAATGTATGAATGCAGGTAAAAGGGATATAACACCTTGTTCATTATAATCATGTTCTCCGTAGTGTTATTATTAAGCTTGAAGTGTGACGTTTAATTGTTCTTCTGATGCACTCACGTTCTCTGAGGGTCTATGAAGTGAGTGAAAGGGAAGGGAAGGGAAGATAAAGGAAGGGGAAGTGAGGGGAATGATAGGACAGAGAGGGAGGGAAGTAGGGTGTTACCGTGGGAACTAATATATAGAACCCCTGGCCTGTCTTTGTTCTATCAGAGTGAATCTTATAAAAATCCCATTGAATTCCTATTGCCTTTGTATACATTTCACTTTCATCTCCTAAATAGATATGTACTATTTTTTTGGTATAGATTCTCAGTGTTTTTATTTATTTTAAGGAATTGTTAGATACGTGAATATTAGAAAGTATCAAATTTAAAGTGTAATCTACATTTTTTCCCTTCAGTCCACCTCTTCCCTTCCTCCCTCCCTTCTCACACCCTTCAGCCTTATCTCCCCATCTCCCCCCTTTTATCTCTACTCCCCTTCGGCTCCTTTCACTGTTACCGGGCTATGAGGGTTCCCTGCTGTCCCTGATAACGATCCAGACCCTTTCTGGAACACTCAGGCGGAGATGGAAACTGGAAAAAAATGTAATTATAGCGAGAAAGAGTTGAGTTTATGCCCTTGATCCTCTCTGTTCGTGCCTTGACCTGTTCATTGCTACGCTGCATCGCTTTCACTTACTCATCATTATTTTGTTGTTCGGTGTATTTGGTTCTGTTTTGTTGCATGTGTTTTTTTATATATATTTTTTTGACTCCATCTCTTCTTTGTATATATTTTTTGGGAGGTTCATGTTTTTTGTATTGCCTTTACTTATTCGCATGTTTTTTTTTATATTTTTTTCGGGTGTTTATTTTTAACACGTTATTTTGTTTATTATTTCCTCATTATAGAGTGTTATTATTGGCGGCATGATCAGTATTTTAGGTGTAAAGAGGTGTCAGACGCCCCGAGTGAGCTGATTGCCGGGTTTGTGTGGTAATAGAGGATGGGGAGCAGGCGAGGGAAGGGGTGAAGGGTAGGGGGATGAGAAGGCCAGGCAGGGGAAGGGCAGCAAAGGGTGATGGTATTATAGCAAGGGAAGTATGAGGGCAATGCGGGGAGGGTTAAAGGGCAACAGGGACAGGGTAGGGTAGTAGAACAGGTTTCTGAGGTCAGCAGGTGAGGTCAGCAGAACACAGCAGGGTTCAGAAGTTAGCAGGAGTGGTTTGAGGTGCGTCGAGGTGCGTCGAGGTGCCCCCTTGTCAGTAAGTCGCCGCATTGATCCGTCAGCGTAAGTAAGCAGGTAATATTGCCTAATTTGTCATTACTGCAATGATCAGGTTTTAATTAATGAGTCATTTGGCGTGGAAGGTGAGGCGGGGCGGACCGCTGACAGGGCACAGTCGCCTCTACGCTGCCTCGCCGCAGGTCGCCGGCCCTCAACACCCACCGTTCTGTTTGCAATGAGAGGGAATAAATAAATCTACATCATACGATCATAATCTGGCTGGAGGCGGTGGTGAGGCCAGAGCAGAGTGGCCGTTGTGGTGAGGGACGCAACGACCACTTCGGCGCCGGATCGTCCCTGGAGATAGTCGCTTCTGTCGCTCCGGCCCGCCGAAATGGACATTCCATGCTCCGCCAAGCGCCGAACCCGACTTTGATGTCCTGGATGCAAATCAATGGACGCATTCATAGTTGACAGAAAGTTAAAAACATTTACTGCGTATTACCAGTCTCGGGGACGCCGGCGAGGGAAAAAACGGCAAACTATTTCGATCCGTCACTTTTGTAAATGGAAAATCAACCTCGTTCGAGCCCCGACACACACACACACACACACACACACACACACACACACACACACACACACACACACACACACACACACACACACACACACACACACACACACACACACACACACACACACTCACTCACACACGCCTGTTCGGACGTGGTAACAAAAAACAAGTAAATATTTGGTCCACATTCTTGAAAGGTGAATTTTATGTGTCACAGGAGCGGCAACAAGATGACGGGCCGGACCAGAATGCTGTAATTATGACGAGACTATTAAGAAAAAACAGAACAACAATTAGCGTGTGAGGAGGTGGCAAAAATACCGCTACCCGACTCGAAGCACTTGGTTCATGAAGCATCCGAGACGATTCATGAAGCCTCAGTGACTGTTGGGTCGAGGAATGCCGGGTTAAGAGGAGGTGGAGCATCGTCTCGCCCTGCTGGCTGCCTCCAATTAACTGCTTCCTGAAACTGTATATAAAACACTAACGGACCTGGATTTTTTTAAGCTAGAAAAACTGGGTTGTGTTGGAATATTATTATTACATATACTGAGTGAATGTAATGAATGTATGTGTATAGGTTATATTTGATTTTTTTTTTAACACGTGTATACATAACATGGCTCTTTGCAGCTTATATATGAGGAAGAAAATAAAGAGAAAAGCCGAGACTACAGAACATATTGGTATTTCTACCAGTAAGGTTTCAAATTTATTGCTTCTGAACCTTTGAATGAACCAACAAAACAACAATAATACAAAAAAATACTCTACTTCATATTTTTTCTCAATACAAACAATCTTTTACTGTATTATATTATTATACTTCTTTTAACCTACTTTCTCTACCTTCCTGAATCCACTTACCTCGGTTGCCTCGCTTCTTCTCGCCTCCTCAACCCCCTTCCTACCCCTTCAGCCTGCTCTCCCTTCCCTCAACCCCTTCCCCATCACCTCCTCTTCCCGCCACTTCCAGGGACAACGCCAGAGACGGTATATTCAGGAATTTTCATTTGTGTTGGAAGGTCTGCTCTGCACACACGGAGGGAGGTAATGAGATGACATGTGTGTGTGTGTGTGTGTGTGTGTGTGTGTGTGTGTGTGTGTGTGTGTGTGTGTGTGTGTGTGTGTGTGGGATGACAGGTTAGATACGAAAGGAGTAGCTCACACACACACACACACACACACACACACACACACACACACACACACACACACACACACACACACACCTGTTCAACATATTCTCTCTATACCATTCTCTCTCTCTCTCTCTCTCTCTCTCTCTCTCTCTCTCTCTCTCTCTCTCTCTCTCTCTCTCTCTCTCTCTCTCTCTCTCTCTCTCTCTCTCTCTCTCCAGATTGAGCCTGCTAACCACTCGTGTCAGGGACTTTAGACAATTACCTCGCTGCTGCATACTTGTCCTTCCTCCACCTCATATTTGCATTGTGTTGCGTTGCCTCTCTCTCTCTCTCTCTCTCTCTCTCTCTCTCTCTCTCTCTCTCTCTCTCTCTCTCTCTCTCTCTCTCTCTCTCATCTGTTGTGGCTTGTCTCGCTGTTTCTGTTCGTCCGTTATCTGTTTGTTTATGTATTTTCTTATCTGTCTGTCTGTCAGTCTCGCTCTCTTTTTGTATCTCTCTCTCTCTCTCTGTATTTATCTCTCATTCCTCGTCTACATTATCTTTCTTCCTCCATACCTCCCTATCTGTACCTCTTTACCTTCCTCCCTCTCTCTCCTACAACCACATTCCACCTCCCTCTCACCTTCCCTCTCCAAGCTTCTCTACCTTTATTACCCATAAAACAGAATTCTCCCAACACCTTTTTTGTTTACCGTGAATTTATATAATCTTTTCACCTCTCGCTTCCTCCCTGTATAGCACGATCGTCTCTCCTTGTATGTATAGATGGTTTCTTTCCCTTGTATATATAGTTTCCCTTATGTATTGACTTCCTAAATGTGTTCTATGTGACCTCTAGGAGTTTTGTGTGTGTAGTTCGCTTTAAAATGTTGACCTCTTTGACCTCTGGAACCTATGTTTGGGTGTGTTTAGCTTCGGTTGGGCTTGCTAAGGGTGTGTATGTATGTATGTTGTATGATTACGTAGTGTTTGTTTGTGTTGCTGTTTTGTACCTTGTGTTTTTGTATAATTGGTTTTGTTTATATTTGATTGTAGAGTTTGTTTATATTTTTTCATTTTTTTTTCTTCTTACTCCTCCATTTTGCTTCCTTCACTTTTTTTTTTGTTGCCTCATTTTCTATCGGTTTTTTTTTTGTCTTGTTTACATACCTAACGTTTATTTACACCAGCGAGTTTTGTTTACCATCACACTTTACCTTCGATTGATGTATTGAAATCGTCACTTGTTTCCCTCACTACCGTTTGTCTGCTACACGAACGTTTGTCTGCCTCACTAACGTTTGTCTGCCTCACTAACGTTTGTCTGCCTCACGAACGTTTGTCTGCCTCACGAACGTTTGTCTGCCTCACACCACACACCCTCAACCTCACTGCCTTCACGAAATTGCGAAATACCAAACTTTCTCGGCGACCCAAAGCAATGAACTCTGAAAGCCTTGCTCTCTCGATTACGTCCTGGTCATGCTCTCAGGTTATCCTTTCTCTCTCTCTCTCTCTCTCTCTCTCTCTCTCTCTCTCTCTCTCTCTCTCTCTCTCTCTCTCTCTCTCTCTCTCTCTCTCTCTCTCTCTCGTTTAGTTTCCTCCACGTCCTTCTTCCCTATTCGTAGTTTCCTCCATCTTTCCTCCCCGAAGAGAAAGGCCTCCAATTACCTATCCTTTCTCCCTCCATCATGTTCCCTCCTCCATCGTTTTCCCTTCCCCTCTTTCCTCCATCCTTCCACCCTGGAGAGAAAGCCCTCCAATAACCCTTCCTCCCTCCCTCCCTTCCCTCCCTCCCTATAGTTTCCTCCGTTCCTCCATTACCTCGCTGCTGTACATCAAAATATCTGGGAGAGAAAACCTTCCCTCCATCCCTCCATCCTCAACATCAAAGCCTTGCGCCTCTAACCCTCGTTCCCCTCTCCTCCCTGTCCCTCCAGCCCCTTGCTTCCCTCCCTCCCTCCCTCCCTTCCTCCCTCCCTCTCTCCGCACGACCCTACCGTTTCCACCCACAAAGTAAATTAAATTCCTTGATGGCCGTTTAGTCTTGAATTGTCTGGTGTTTCCACTTATTTGGGGACACGCTGACTCCCTCCTCTCCCTCCCTCCCTCCCTCCCT
This sequence comes from Metacarcinus magister, assembly GCA_029783475.1. Classification (NCBI taxonomy): domain Eukaryota; kingdom Metazoa; phylum Arthropoda; class Malacostraca; order Decapoda; family Cancridae; genus Metacarcinus; species Metacarcinus magister. Next base: position 4,003,540 of record JAPQNM010000025.1, read on the forward strand.
TCCTCCTCTTCCTCCTCTTCCTCACTCACTCCCTTCTTTCCAGTGCTAATTTCCCTTCCGTCGAGGCAAAGATGGGAGAGAAGGAAGGAAGGAGGAATAGGAGCAGGGGAAGGAAGGGAAGAATGGGAGGAAGGGAAGGAAGAGAAAGAGGTATTAATTTGGCGTCAGATTTAATTGTCTCGAAGTATACTATGATGAGAGAGAGAGAGAGAGAGAGAGAGAGAGAGAGAGAGAGAGAGAGAGAGAGAGAGAGAGAGAGAGAGAGAGAGAGAGAGAGAGAGAGAGAGAGAGAGAGAGAGAATGATTCCTCGTAGTTCATTCATCCAGTTTGTTTATTCATTGGGAAACATTCAAAGTTGTATTCATATGTGGTGTTTGATTCTCTCCAGTCATGTCATCCACTTGTTATTCTTCATCCACGCACGCACGACCTAGTGAACATTCATCCACTCATCCACTCATCCACTCGGACTCATCATCGTCATCCACTCAACTAAGACAAATTAATCGTTAAAAGCAGACACAGACAATTATAACACACACACACACACACACACACACACACACACACACACACACACACACACACACACACACACACACACTCGCATATAATCTATCTAAGTGAAGTCAATCGTCGTGTGTGTGTGTGTATGTGTGTGTGTGTGTGTGTGTGTGTGTGTGTGTGTGTGTGTGTGTGTGTGTGTGTGTGTGTGTGTGTGTGTGTGTCTGTATACACTATCATTGCTCTGTGAGTGAATTTGTTTCCTTAGATCTGGACTAATTACTGTGCATTCAGGAGAGAAATAGAGAGAGAGAAGAAAAAAGAGAGAAGAGAGAGAGAACATAGGAAAGAGACAAATATATCTCTAGAAATCAAACTAAATAAACAAAAGTAAGAATCACGTAAGGGTGAATTAAATTAAAAGCAATAAAAACAAGGAAACACAAGGAAAGAAAGAAAGAAAGAAATGAGAGGAGGAGGAGGAGGAGGAGGAGGAGGAGGAGGAGGAGGACCATCAAGATTCCAACCTCATTTTAACTTGATACTAGACGGAACTTGTCCAAGAAAAAGCGATCATCAAAGGTAAGTTTTCAAGGAGAGAGAGAGAGAGAGAGAGAGAGAGAGAGAGAGAGAGAGAGAGAGAGAGAGAGAGAGAGAGAGAGAGAGAGAGAGAGAGAGAGAGAGAGAGAGAGAGAGACACTACACTTAACACGACTGTCTTTCTTTCTCTCTCTAACATCCTCAATACTCTTTCACTTACTCGTCTCATTATCAACACACGCACTCGCTCTCACCCACAGGACAAGGGCATCATCGTCACCGTAGGAAGCAGCAGTATATTTGAAGAACCTCGGTGCCAGCGTGTCATTGGCGGGCAGCTGATCCGAGGCCACCAATAGGATTCCTCGTGTGACCAATGCTGTTTTGAAAGGTAATGGTGTTGGGCGAGTGAGAGTAAGCGGGGAGAATGAGAGGCATAGAGGGTGAGAGGGCTTTGTAGGCTACTGGGAGATAATGGAGGGCGAGAGAGGAGAGGAGAGAAAAGAGGCCTTACGGTGAAGAGGGAGAGGAGAGGGAGAGGGAGAGAGGAGGCATCGAACACAATAACAGAGGGTATTTCATGCTTTATTCGCCTCTCTCTCTCTCTCTCTCTCTCTCTCTCTCTCTCTCTCTCTCTCTCTCTCTCTCTCTCTCTCTCTCTCTCTCTCTCTCTCTCTCTCTCTCTCTCTCTCTCTGTTCCTCTCCCTCTCCCTCCATTTCTTTCTTTCTTTCCATCTCCCCTTTCTCTCTCCTTTCATCTTGCCGTTTTATATAATTTCCCTTCCGCTCGGCTGGCAAGAGCAGCGTTACCAGCTGGTATTAAAATATCCAAAGAAGAATCAACTTTCAATAATAATGTTGATGCTCACTTTCTTCTCCAGCCAAACAGTGGGATAAGCTTTTGTCTCCTCTTTGCCTTCCCCTCTTCTCTCCGCCCCTTCATCCCTCTTCACGTATTCATTCTTGCGGAGGAGAAGGGACGCGAGAGGTGGGGCTGGTCAATAAATAATCCCATTGGTAAAACCTCGACTTGTCACTCTGAAGCAATTAGGGCCCAGGGGGGGTCATAATATTGACGGATCAGCTGTAATATGCCGGAGCTGCCACTCGTCAGGATAAAAAAGAACACGATATTGTCATCTCGTTCTTTTACTTTAACATTTGCCTCACTTTTCGGATCCGGTTGCGGCTTATGCACGTCCTTACCAGTTCGTTATGGATTTTTGGTTTATTCCGTGCGTGCAGTGCGGTGATAAACTGGACTACTTGAGTTTGGACGAAGAGCGGAGTCAAGCGCGCTGGGAAATAGGTGGCGCGGCGTATGGCAACACTTAACGTTCCCGACAGATTATTCCCGCGCTTTTGAGCTCAGACAAAGGAATCGTCCATGGGGAGGGCAAATTGATGTTCATAACGCACACTACAACTAATATTTGCGTCATCACAACCGCGTCCTGCGAGGAACAAAGGCGCCGGGGCTGGAGGGAGCGGGAGAGGGCGGGCACAGGGCCAGTCGCTCTCCGCCCAAGATATTGCTTCATATTACCCAGCTGCCCTCGTCAAAAAGGACATATTTACCGGGGAAATACACCGCGGGTATTTTTATTGATGTGGTTATTGTGGGAGGCAATAAGTGTCACGGGCTGGAGTGATGTTTTCGATGATGTTATTGTGGTGAGATTATTGTTGTGATCTGTTACCTTGTCCCTACCACTGCCCCTACCACTGTCCCCTACCACTGTCCCTACCACCCTACCCCCTGCCAGCCAGCCAGCCAGCCAAGCCAGCTTCACCTTGCTCGTCTGTACCCACTTATTTGTACTTGCTACCTCCCGCTGCACACGCCAATCTTTTTACCATTATTATTATTATTATTATTGTTATTATTATTATTATTATTATTATTATTATTATTGTTATTATTGTTATTATTATTATTATTATTATTATTATTATGTAGTTGCACAGACCAGTAAGTTTTCTAATGCAGTGATATAAAGACAGCAGCTTATCCCTGCCTACTAAACACCCTGCCATATCCTGCTTCTATCGATTCGCTGATAAAGTAAAACCAACACATAGAAATTCCGTTTCTTGGTATTCCTTCCTCGTACGTGTTCCTTCGGGCTGCCGACTGTATCTTGAAGGTGTAAAATGTCTCAGCGATTTACTTTAAGGCTTGAAAATAATGCAGTATTGAAATATGATTAGGCTGGAATTCTTCTCCACTGAAAAAAAGTATTGCGTGTGAAGATTAAATCAGTATCTTGTCTACGTAATCAAGGACTATGATCAAGGAGTCACCAGCTCCCTCACACAATTAGCTTCCTTCCAGCAATGAAGAAATATTTGGTATGGTCATTCTTGTGAGGCTGGAACTCATTGACTAACTGACTGACTTTGAATGTGGCAAGTAAAGTTGATAAGGGTTTTACGTAGAGTTGAATTCTATATATTTTTTTAGGGTTCGCAAAATATTCAATAAGTATCCTCGTAAAGAGTTCAATAGTATAAAAGGAAACAGGACAGCAAGTACCTTAAACAATTAGGAAAATAATTAATAAAAGTATTTTCAGTAATATAAAAGAAAGCAGATTACGAAAACTTTAAAAGCGAGTTTGTAAATATATAGCTAGTCAGTAATGTTGGTACCAATAAGGTCAGTCAATATGAAATAAAGCATTTTACGCAATTTTTATGACTGCAAATATTCCTCAAATGGAATGCTGGCGACCAATATTAATTTCATTTACTCATCAGTGACGTGCGTTGTAATATGTAACACGCATTAAGCTGTATTTTGAAATATCACGACTAATCAAATCATTACACCCAATTTTGTTTTAATTTGGGTGTGGACCGCAAATTATGAAGACCGTGTGTGGAACTGTATATCCAGGGACACACACACACACACACACACACACACACACACACACACACACACACACACACACACACACACACACACACACACACACACACACACACACACACACACACACACACATTGAAATAACATGATTCATTTACTATAATAACCATACATAAATACAGAACAAAAAATAATCATGCTGTAAAGAGACAAGTGATGGCAGCTTCCAGTGGTACCTGAACAAGCAAAGTCAGCAGTGAAACAACGACCTATTTTCCGGCCTCCATAATATCTCTAATTGGGTTGAACTGCTCGGTGGATCATCTGGCACTTAACTTGGTATTTGTATGTGGAAGGAACCAGCACACTCTAGCAGCGGGTAACCTTAACATACAGGATACACCCTCGGTCTGGGAAAGCGCCCTTGAAGTGTAAAGAGTAAACCCACACTCAGTCATAGAACACTCACCTCACACGTCCACTACCTCGGCTCTTCCACTCCTCCCTGTAAAAATGTAACCACGAGGATAATCAGGACATTGAAAGTAGGTAATCACGAGGAAGATATAACAATAGAGATCATTGCGTGGTGGTGGTTAGTAGTTACATCCTTCACCTCCTTATAGCTCCTCGTTCACACATGGTCGTTATACTTTGGTAGTTAAACAAGCCCATAAGGAGTAGTTGAGGTTAGTAAAGTTTATCAGCTCATCAAGTATAGGAATGAAGACAGGGATGCTGGGAACACTGCTGGCATACCTAGTGGCTCGTAAACACTGGACTGGAGCATCACACTCATAACATGGCATTTAAAGGGACTGGAAAAAAAGAGAAGACGTGATCAGATCTCTTTTTTGTGGCGTAACTTGATGAATTATTACCTGAGAGAGAAAAAAGGTATATTAAAGTGTTCTGTAGCCAAGTATTCTTTCGGTAATTATCATATACTTCCAATAATACGGTTAAAAAGAGAGAGAGAGAGAGAGAGAGAGAGAGAGAGAGAGAGAGAGAGAGAGAGAGAGAGAGAGAGAGAGAGAGAGAGAGAGAGAGATGTACTGTATTCATTAATTTCGTTTACTTCTGTTCTGCATCTCGTTCAAACACATGTCACAGAGGCGATGACTGATTCCTACCTCATCGTGGGAGAGGAGGAGGAGGAGGAGGAGGAGGAGGAGAGAGGAGGTGGGGACGCGGCGGCTGATGATGACAAATGATAATGAGGGATGAGGTGGTGGTGTTGATCACGTGGGTATGATGGGGTATGGGGGGGGGAGGAGAGGAGGGAAATGAGAGGGTGGTCTGGAAAGGTGTTTAGAAGCTACCTGGACTCTCTCTTTTTTTCTTTTTTTTTTCTCTCTCTCTGATTAGATTGAAGTGTTAAGGAAAGACTGTAAATCGACGACTATGATAATGATGTAATGATAATGATGATGATAGGACAGCAGGTGTAAAAATGTCATGATGAAGGTGAGGATAAAGTCTACACACACACACACACACACACACACACACACACACACACACACACACACACACACACACACACACACACACACACACACACACACACACGCCTAGCATCCGTTTAAAGATACAGTGGATGATTAATGAATATCGCCACTGGAAGAGTGTTGTGGATATGAGATAATTCACATGGGGGCTTCAGGCAATCAGGTGGATCTCAGCAGGTGTCTTCCTTCCCTCTCTCCACCTCTCCCTTTCTCCTCCCTCCATCCCTCTCCTTCCATCCCTCTCCCTTTCTCTCCCTCCTCCCAGTCACACCAACCAGGGAGTCATTACCATTATTATCCCACACACACACACACACACACACACACACACACACACACACACACACACACACACACACACACACACACACACACACACACACGCACACACGCACACACGCACACGCACACATACACACACGTTTGTATTCATCTATTAGTCTACCTGCTGGGTACACACACACACACACACACACACACACACACACACACACACACACACACACACACACACACACACACACACACACACACACACACACACACATACACATCCATGATTCATAAGCAATTTAAAACCCATTATCCAACCGACACGCCCACGAGAAATCTATGAAACTATGAGCAACAATCTAATTACTTACCTTTTCTTTTTTTAATACATGACCTTGTGTTTCACTTATTCACCCGTTAAAGGACCTGTTTGTTGTGTGCTTATTCATTCGTAAAGTTCAGTAGTTTAATATATTCACTTCTGACACTCTTATCTGCGGTTATTCACTCCTCTTTAGTGCTTATTTCTATTCTTTATTTGAACTATTTAATTTTTACACTTGATAATTATTGTCTACTTTTTATTTTCCCCCATTTTTGTCGTGTTATGTTTTCTTCTTGCTATTACTTTTAAGGTTTTCGATTCACCTTAATACACCTTAAAATTTGCAGTTCATTATAAATTTAACTTCCCTTATTGCTTATAATTAAACTTTGCATTGGGAGGTAAGTTATCCATTTTCTTGAGTGTTACAGATGCTCACTTGTTTATGTAATGGGGTCAGTAAGACATCTTTGCAATGCTCCTGAGGAAGTAATGTTTTTGTAAAGGAGTAAGTAATAGGTTGGATATGGAGTGAGGAAGCTTTTAGTACAGTTGTAATAGTAATAGTAGTAGTAATAATAATAGTATGTAGATGTCAATGAGAGGTAAGAACAACGACATTAACAACAACACTAATAATGATAATAATGATAATAATAATAATAATAATAATAATAATAATGATAATGACAATAATTGTAATATAAATAATTATAGTAATAATGTTTATAATATAAATAATGATATAATAATAATAATAATAATTTATCATTATTATTATCATTATTATTATTATTATTATTATCATTATTGGTATTTTATTATTGATATTATTATTACCATTATTATTATTATTATTATCATTATTATTTTTTTTTTTGTGTGTGTGTGTCCGACATACATACATTCACTCGCAAAGACAAGTTGTTATATGAATAATTTCTTCATTAAGGAATTCTTTACATCATTAATTTTATGTTAATGATACAAATTTGACGAACTGAAGTAAATATATTTTTAAAACAATCTAATTAAGCTAATAATGAGTATGTTCGTCTCATCCAACATTATTGATTTTCCATTTCAAGATTCATTAATTAATAATTAGTGTGTTATCTGAGAATTGACTTACATTGACAGTACATCTTACTAATTCCTGAGAAGTTACAGTTTGGCGCATACTGCTTTATTATTATCATTACTCGTAGTAGTAGTAGTAGTAGTCGTAGTAGTCGTAGTAGTAGTCGTAGTCGTAGTAGTAGTCGTAGTAGTAGTAGTCGTAGTAGTAGTCGTAGTAGTAGTCGTAGTAGTCGTAGTAGTAGTAGTAGTAGTAGTAGTCGTAGTAGTCGTAGTAGTAGTCGTAGTCGTAGTAGTAGTCGTTTGTGTTTTACTAATGAATATATAAGTGGTTTCGGCAGCTACTTGAGGGACCAGAAATATGAATTAACTCAACCTTTTAAAACTCCAGGTATATGTAATCAAGGTGAGGTGTGTTTATGAGACAAGAGTGAACAGGTGCTAACGAGTTTCCTCCAGGTGAGCTAACAGCTTCTCTTCTTCCTCCTCCTCTTCTTCCCTACCTCCCCCGCTGCGACCTGACAGATCATACATACATACAGACAGACAGGCAGACATTGTTGGTTGTTTATGCAGTGGAGAGAGAGAGAGAGAGAGAGAGAGAGAGAGAGAGAGAGAGAGAGAGAGAGAGAGAGAGAGAGAGAGAGAGAGAGAGAGAGAGAGAGAGAGAGAGAGAGCGTTAATGTAGCATTAAATTAACCATTGTTTTTAGCAGTTGATATGATATTAGTCTCTCTCTCTCTCTCTCTCTCTCTCTCTCTCTCTCTCTCTCTCTCTCTCTCTCTCTCTCTCTCTCTCTCTCTCTCTCTCTCTCTCTCTCTCTTTCTCTTTCTCCCCTTGTATGTATGTGTGTATGTATGTATGTATGTAGATCCCAAGACAATGAGGTACACTAATAATGAATGTCATATCAATTTTTTCTTGTCGAACCCAACACTCACACTGTCCTGGGTTCGAATCCCAAAACAGGCAGGTAACAGTCAGCCATTACAGGTGCTTATCCACTCCTCCAGGTTTGGTGTTGAGGTGACTGTCTTGAGTAACTCGTTGGAAAGGTATTAACTAACAAGAACAGTATGTGATAGCCTAAATGGGCATGACACGGAGATAAGTACAGTGGCATGGCGCCCTTATGGTAGAATGCTCCACTTATCTACTCTATCCACTCTATCCACCTGTCAGTCTGTCTTTATCTTCATGTGAATATCTTTTATACTTATATTTATCTCTATTTATCAAAGTTTTAATATAATTTATCTATTAATCTTCGTTGTCATTCTCCCTCTTCTTCTTATCTCATTTTTCATTATATTCCGCTTTCATGAATCCTTCTTCACCTCCTCTTCTTCCTCCTCCTCCTCCTCCTCCTCCTCCTTCTCCTTCCTTAATTGCTCTTCCTCTCATGTCTTTCCATGCTCTCCTTGTCCTCTATCTTATCATCCTCACTTCTTCCAGCTTCACATCTTCCTCCTCCTCCTCCTCTTCTTCTTCCTCCTCCGCCTCCTCCTCCTCTCCATCTTCTCTCCATCGTGTAGAAGCCGCGGGGACTCATTAGAGACCGGTCATTAATTTCCGCGGAGGTAATGAAACACCTCGCTAAGATTCACCTTGCCAGCAGCCTTCTGAACTTTATATTAATTTGCTCTAATTTGTTTTGGAGTAGCTGCTGCTCTCTCTCTCTCTCTCTCTCTCTCTCTCTCTCTCTCTCTCTCTCTCTCTCTCTCTCTCTCTCTCTCTCTCTCTCTCTCTCTCTCTCTCTCTCTCTCTCTTTCTCTTTCTGGTTCCTTATCCTTGTTTTACTTCTCTTCTCTTTCTTTTTTGTCTCTTGGTTTCCTTTCTTCTTCCAGGTGGAGTCTTGACTTAATTGCCTTCCCTTCCTTTCTTGGTGTTTGCTTTTTATCTTTTTATTCTTTTTTTCTCCTTTCCCCTTCCTCTCTCTCCTCTTCTCTTTTATTTCTCCTCTCCTATCCTCTCTTTTCTCCTCTCCTTCCCTCTCTCATGTCATCTCCTTTACTCCTCTCCTCTCCTCTCCTCTCCTCTCCTCTCCTCTCCTCTCCTCTCTTTTCTCTATCCTTCCCGTTGTCATCTCACGTCCTTTCCTCTCCTCTCTCTACTCCCACATTCTCTCCTTTCTCTTGTGTTTTATCTTTTTCTCCTCTCCTCTCCTTTCCTTTCCTCTCTTCTCTGCCATATTTTTCCTCCTCTTCCTTCACCTCTCCTTTTAGCAACAGAAGACTTGATCCTCACACAACAGAACACAACAGAACAAAACAGAACGTAAACTCAACACCTTACGTCACCAAACCTTTTTATTTCAATACTACGGTAAGGGATCTTCATGATTTTTTATTTTTATTATTTTTTTTATTGAGCCTGACACGTGTTTGCAAATCTATACACGTGTAGGTTAAATACGACTGACCCCACGCACGCACACACGCACGCACGCACGCACACACACTCCTCTCTGTAAGGCTGTTGACACCATTAGATTTGTAGGAGAAATGCGTATATGTGTGTGATTTGTCTCACACACACACACACACACACACACACACACACACACACACACACACACACACACACACACACACACACACACACACATACACACGTGCAGACTTGATTTGTAGTTTGTCATTAACGTGCAATTAGAACACAACGCGATACCAAGTTGCGGTGCTTGAACTAAATACGTTAATTATCCCCCTTAAATATCAGGCAATTAATCGAAGCCTTAATAAGCAAGTCTAATTACATGCATTCAATTATCGAAGGCTGCCCGTCACCTCTTGTTCATAATTCGTCGTGTTTTTGTAAATTAATCCTGAATCCGGATTGCTGAATGTTCTCCCTTTAACTTTAACGCAAATAGATTCATTTAGCCTTTTGTCATTTACACTCCTTTCACATCCCACTCCAATATTACTTTTATTTTCTTTTAATGTGATAATTAGTGCCATAATCGGGTCGCTCGGCACTGATTAAGTTCTTTAATTACCTACCGAGCCAATCAAGCCCAGGTGTTTGATGTAAATGACACTAATGTATATTTTTTGGGGCTTCCTCTTTCCCCTGTGCTTCCCGTGTGCTCTCATTCTTCCCTTTGTTCCCCTCACGAGCAGCTTAACTTAAAGAACATGGCCTGTATGGGAGGTTTGTCATACACACCCTCGTGCAGTGTGACGCATAGTGTGGTGGTTTAATCCTCTTAACAATAATGTGATGTCATGTTTACTGTATAGTTTCATCATCGTCTCAAGTTACGTTGAAAATATTGTTGAGTTCAAAGAAGTCGAGTGTTTGATGTCAAGAGTTACGATTTCCCTTTATTTACCTGTGCTGGACGTGGTTCGTGTTTGTAACGAGTTGTAATTAACCTTTTTCTTACCTGGTGAAATAAGCCTCAGGGTGGAAGACAGCCTCTGTTTGTGGAGGGATCAAGAGATTAAGAGTGGTTGGGTGTGTAAAGTGATATCGTGGGTGTTGCTGCGGCGTGTGTGTGTGTGTGTGTGTGTGTGTGTGTGTGTGTGTGTGTGTGTGTGTGTGTGTGTGTGTGTGTAGACATGTTGACGTGCTGGCTTAGGTAAGCAAATTGTCTTCTTTTGTAGGTTTCTCAGTGGGCTCAGTTCTTATGTATGAATGTTTGACGCTTGTGTGTGTGTTTGTGTGCAGTACTACCAGCGTTCAGTGCCTGACCCATGTGGTGGGGTGTGGCAGCCGTGCCCGCCCAGCACGTCAGTGTGGGTGTGGTCCAGACAGGATCATTCATAATCAATGTTCCTCATTATAGGTAATCATGAAACTCAGCGTTATCTTAATATTTTTTTATTACAAAGACTAGATAACCTTCTATCGCAGAGGAACGCAGGGACAGGGAACTACTCACACACACAGACACAGTCTGCCAACGATACATACATGCATACATACTCGTATGTACACAGCGAGGCGGCTCGCCAGCCACGGGAGGGACACCAGGTTACTGCCGTGGCGGAGGTCACCACAACTCAGAGGTCAAGGGTCACCTGATGGTGGTGGGACGCGGAGTGCCGTCTGGCTCGCCCTCAGGCTTGGCGCGGGAAGATTTCCGTCGCCGCCGCCGCGGCCACCACCGTCACCGCCGATCATCGGGCGTAGCGCGGCGCGGGCACACGTCGACACTGTCACAGTCAAGATGAAGGGGCGGCCTGTGCCCCGCCTCACTTGGCTCGGCCTCCGCAGGTCGTCAAGTCAGCGGGTTCACTCTGCTGGTCCGCGTACGCCGCCGACAGTGTCGCCGCGAGGTAACTTGGGTACGACGGTGCTGCGGCCAGCGGTGTCAAGCTGTTGTTCTGTCGTTCCGTTTGTTGTTGTTGCTGCTGTGGCTGTTGTTGTTGTTGTTGTTGCTGCTGCTGCTGCTGCTGCTGCTGAGGCTCGTGGTGGTCATCCGCCGCCTCTCCTGGACTGGCAGGGGAAGCGGGAGAAGCCGGCGCCTCAGGGGGCGGCGAGGAGGTGCCGTCTGTCGGGGAGAGGGAGTCCTCGCCGGCGGCATCGTGGGAGCCTGCCAGCTTGGCGTGCTGTTGTTCCATGTATTGTTTGCGCCACTTGATGCGTCTGTTCTGGAACCACACCTTGACCTGTGCCTCGGTGAGGCTGAGTGCCGCCGCCAGGTACAGCCGCTCCGGCCCCACCATGTACTGCTGGCGGGCGAATTCTGCCTCCAGCCTCTCCAGCTGCTCTGCTGTGAAGATGGTCCGCACTCGCTTCACTTTAGCCTTTGCCGAGGCGCCTTGGCTGACGCCGCCGCCGTGAACACCGCCACCCGGCTTCTGCTGTTCGCCGATCACTGCAGGGTAGGGTGCTGGGCGGGTCTGCCGCTCCTCTCGTCGCAAGGCCAAGGAGCGCCCCGCCTGTTCCGCCTCCTGCTGACGGCGGCCGAGGATGGCGTCGATGGTGAAGGAGGCAGCGCGGGCTGTCTGGGGTCGGTGCCACACACTGGTGCCAGAGAGCGGTGAGGATGGCGGTGAGCTTGGCGGCGAACCATGCGTCGGGATGGCCCAGGGGAAGGGCATGCCGCCCATGCTGAGCAGCGGGTTGAAGAAGGGAATCCCTGTGGCGTGAATCATGGTGTGTTAGGCGGCCTCACCTGTCACTGGCAGACTGATGCTTCAGCCACACACTCACCTCACTAAATGTCGCCCGTCCAGGCTCCGCCCCCGACCTGCCTCCGGCCGCGGCCCGCCGCCCATTGGGGCTGGTCTGCCACCGACTCCGCCCCCCAATCCCCGCCCCGCCCCCTCGTAGCCAGACCATTAAGTGGCGGCCTCCATTCTTGAATTCAGTGGTGCTCAAATGAATCATGTCGACCTCCCCACTGACTGCCGGGAGACAATAATGCCAGCTGAGGCCGCCGAGTAAGAGGCCACAACAACCAAGTTATTAGAGCGACGGCACCGAATACCAACGATGCTGTTATGCCGACCCCCCCAACACCCCCAGACCCCCACGACCCCCCTCCAACGCTCCACCAAGATTTTTGTTGGTGAACGAAATGAGGAGGAGGATAGAGGAATAGAGCAGAACTCTGGGGACTTCCAACACCTGTCCTTTCTGCGAGATCCTTTCCTGCCTGTGTGGGAAGCCTGGCGAGGAGGACGAGGAGGGTCGGCAGGAGACCATAACAGTGTTCAGACGTGCTTGGAGTCAATCCTGTAATCCTCGTTAAGACGGATTTCCTTAAAGGATTTCTCGTCTCAAATTTTCGACTCTCTCTCTCTCTCTCTCTCTCTCTCTCTCTCTCTCTCTCTCTCTCTCTCTCTCTCTCTCTCTCTCTCTCTCTCTCTCTCTCTCTCTCTCTCTCACACACACACTTTCTCTCTCTCTTTCTTTCTTTCTTTCTGTGTCCTTTCCCTCTCCCTTCCCCGAGAATAAGGCGTGACGGGTCGGTGTGTCCCACAAAAGGGCGCCGACTAGGGTAGTGGGACGAGGCTGAACCTGAAAGGATTTGGTCAGATAGGTAGATAGATGGAAAGAGTGAGAGAGAGAGAGAGAGAGAGAGAGAGAGAGAGAGAGAGAGAGAGAGAGAGAGAGAGAGAGAGAGAGAGAGAGAGAGAGAGAGAGAGAGAGAGAGAGAGAACCGGATAGACAGACAGACAACACAAAATTCAGATAAAGTACAGTTTCATAGATACAAACACAAGCTAATATTTACAGATACAGATAAACACACACACACACACACACACACACACACACACACACACACACACACACACACACACACACACACACACACACACACACACACACACACGGACCGTTGTCTGGGGAAGCAGAAAATCACGTGTTTATTCAAGAGGAAAGAAGAATCAATCCAATTTCCTTCTACAAAACGTGGGAGTGGAGGAAACACGACTATACCTCCATCACGTTAAATCCTCTCTCTTCCTTCTCTCCATTCTCTCTCCGGGCGGTGGAGGGAGGATTCGGCAGCAGGCAATCTCGGTCTCTTGTGAGCTGAAGCCAAACTATAGATCTCGAACCCTTGTAAAAATAAAAGAAAGTTAGTTCTCTCTGTCTTGTTTGAAATGAAGATTGATTATAGATAAATCTTCGCGCTTATACTCGTGGAATTGATACAGTGGAACCTCTCTATAGGATAGGAATACGATGGGAATACCTTTATGATGGAAGTTAAAGTATTATGTAGTTTATATCTGCTCGTCTTCCATGGTGTGAATAAAGTCAATGTATTTATGATATGTATTCGTCTTTTAGCGTGAAATATAACTAAATCACACAAGAGAGAGAGAGAGAGAGAGAGAGAGAGAGAGAGAGAGAGAGAGAGAGAGAGAGAGAGAGAGAGAGAGAGAGAGAGAGAGAGAGAGAGAGAGAGAGAGAGAGAGAGTGTGTGAGTGAGTGTGTGTATACCTCTTTACAGTGTCATATATTCGCTTGTCAGAATACAAAACAAAAAATCCTCCGCGGAATTTCTTTAATTTGTCACGTATACTACCAAGGTTATGTCCGTTCAGTGACGAAATGTTATGGAATGTGGAGCAAACATGGACACGCTATTCACCTCTATACCGTCCCACAACTGAAGGAGACGCAGAAGAGACCATGAAATAAATGTGTTCCTCGCGTGTTTCCTCTGTGTGTGTGTGTGTGTGTGTGTGTGTGTGTGTGTGTGTGTGTGTGTGTGTGTGTGTGTCCCCGTAGATCAGTCACCGTTAATGTGTGAGTGACCATCTCTCTCTCTCTCTCTCTCTCTCTCTCTCTCTCTCTCTCTCTCTCTCTCTCTCTCTCTCTCGCTCTCGCTCTCGCTCTCGCTCAGCAGTCTTGTTCCCTTTGTCACCGAGATCGCCACTACACCAAACACTTTTTAATCCATGAATTATAGCCACACTAGCCCAATGGACCCGCGGCTCCTCCTCACACAGTAGAGAGGTGTCGGGCGGGGGCCTTAGGGTAGTGGAGGCTCTTTTATACCTCAGAAGCAATGGTCGTGGGTGGCTTTTGTCGCGGTGTTGGAGGCTGGAGGGAGTGGAGGCGCGGAGTCCTTGTTGTGGTGGCGTGCCAGGCTGGTCCCGAAACTTTATGGGGCCCGTCCAATACCCGACAAATAGTGACACTTCACCATATGTCCGTCAGTGAGGTAGTGGATGGGTAGGTGGACGGGTGGGTAGGTGGGTGGGTGGGTGGGTTAGTGAGGGTTCTCTGTCGCCAGTACACCTCCCCTTGTCCTCCAGCCTCGCCGTATTGTGGGTGTAATTGAGATGATGGGTTGTGATACCTTTGTTGACCCTGTGCTCCGTCAATGAGGTATGCAGACCCAGGATTCGATTCCCTTTCAAGGACGACCACCGTTTTGTACCGTTTTCTTTCTGTTCTTAAGTGTATCATTCTTCTTGTTTATTGGATGGTTAAGACTATCCTATTCCTGTTTACTTAATAGCTTCATGGTATTTCCTCTTTTTTGTGGCGACTCGTTACAGTTCACGATTCATTAAGATTCGTCAAAATTCTCACGAGTTTGTATTGTTGTTGTAATGGTTTTACTGGAACATCCTCTCCTGTGTTGTGGGTTAATATTTTCCTCAGGAATTCTTAAATCCTGATCCAGACGGTCTTACCAGAAACCTCTTAAAGTATTGATTTTTTGTATTCCCTTTTCAATTGCTTTATAAGATTATCTAATTGAAATTTTATTAGAAAAAAATATATATTGAGTCTTTTATTAATTCTACAACAGAAATTACTTCTAATTTAGCAACAGTCATAACCAATTTCTTAAGCATTAGCTAAACATATATATATATATATATATATATATATATATATATATATATATATATATATATATATATATATTAAGTTTTCTTATTGATAAAGTGGAAACGTAGATATTTCTATTAGTGATGGAAAAAAAAGTAATAATAATAATAATAATATATATATATGTATATATATTATTTTATTTTTTGTATTATTATCATTATTAGTAGTAGTAGTAGTAGTAGTAGTAGTAGTAGTAGTACTTTTTTATCACTAATAGAAATATATATATATATATATATATATATATATATATATATATATATATATTTTTTTATTATTATTATTATTATTATTATTATTATTATTATAGTATGTGTGTGTGTGTGTGTGTGTGTGTGTGTGTGTGTGTGTGTGTGTGTGTGTGTGTGTGTGTGTGTGTGTGTGTGTGTGTGTGCCCTCGCATTAAAGACTAATTAACCCCACCTTTCTCCTTGGCCAGGTATCCCAGCTTACCTGTCTCTGGGGAATCAGGAACCGCTATCCTTCTCCACCACCACCACCACCACCACCACTAACACCTCCCTTGTTTGTAGGTAATGTTCATAACTCTTCTGCATTATCTGCACTCATGGATGGAGAGAATTGCGAGGATATGTTATGAAATTTAATATTGTTTTCATCTCGTCATTCTCGTTATAGAAAAAATAATAATAATCGGTTTAGTTTCTGAAGTTAATAAGTTTAGGGAACTAGCTAAGCATTGACTCTTTTTTTTTTTTTTTTTTAATTCCAGTGCAAGTTGAATATACACGTTCATGTATTCCTTAACGGGCGCAACTAGACGAGTTTACCTTAAAAAATGAGTTTTCAGTTTTTTTGCATCATCTGTTAGTTCAGGGCACGGGGTATCTCAGGGAAAAATTTAAATGCCTTCCACGAATCTTTAAAAGGCTTGGCGAGCATTTAAAGGGGGGGGGAGGGCTTGGTGAAATATAAATTGTAATAGTTTATCATACCTAGCCAGCGTCTGTTGGCCATACAGAAAACCTAAATTCACATGGTATTCTATTGAAGATTATCTAGTTCATGGGTTGCGTTCCGTTTTGATCCAATACGGATCGCCATTTGTTCCGTATTTGGCTGTATGAATAGTCAAGCAAATTAAATCATTTGATCGATCAATTATTGTTGTAGTTAGACGCTGTAAGGGAATATAATACATAAGAAAGTAAGTAAACATATTGTATTTACCTTAGTACATACGATGCTGCGAGAGATATGGAAGTGTGTGGCTGTTCCGAGTGTTATGTATGGTATGGAAGTAATTGCATGGAATGAGAGTGAAATAGACAAGTTGGAAGTAAGGCAGAATAGAGTAGCAAGAATGGCACTGAATGCACCAAGGTATGCAGCTGTAGAAGCTTGGAGAGGTGACATGGGGGTGGAGTACGTTTAGAGAGAGACATATAAAGACAACTTTGAGATATAAAGTTAGGCTAGAACGGATGGACAATAAAATAATTGCACGAAAGGTGTATTTTTGGAATGTAAGGAGCAGTAAGTGGGAAAAGAAATGTATGAATATGGTAGACAGGAGTGGCATGCTGGTCAGGTGGGTGCATAGATTTTCTGAAGGGAGAGAATGGGTGTATGAATGGAAGGTGATGAACAGAAGTAGAAAAGGGTTAGAGTGGGATGTGAGTAAGTGGAACAGTGAGATAGACAAAACAGTGTATGGATGTGAATGCAAGGAACTACAGATGGTCAGAGTCCCGCAGCAAAGTGTGCCATGGGAGAGTATGAGACGGTAGAGCATGTAGTAGTACTGGAATGTGTGAAGTATGACCGTGACAGAACGGAAATGATGCGTGTGATTCTAACAGAAATGGGACGTGAAATGAATGAAGTGATTGAAAGAACTGGAAGGGAATGGATGGTGTTGTTGCTGGGACTGTGTGGGGGGACCAATGAATGGATGATTGACGCGGTGAAAGAGTTTCTGGAGAAAATGTGGTATGCGAGATCAAGAAACTAGGGCGTGTAATTAGAGTATGCATTTTTTTTTCTTCTGTGTTTTCCATTTTTTTTTCATCCATTCTAGTCCAGTTCCCTCAATCACTACATTAATTTATCATCATGTTAAATTCAGAATTGCATACATGACTTTAATTGAGCCTGACAAAATACATCCAATATGCAGCAACGATTTGCACCAAGAATACCACAGTGATCCATAGCAAACCGTTTTCCCTCCACAGCTTGGTGTTGGCGCCTCCAATCAACAGATGGCAGTGCATCCAGGATTTTGTTTATTTGGCTCGATCCCTCTCTAAGAAATTTACAGTCGAGGCTGTGTTAACTACTCACGTACATTGTGTGATGGACCTTGCCTCGCCGCGGCATGCACCGGCAGAGTACCAGTATGTGCACCGCCGGGCCGGCCACATCATGGTGTCCTTCCAAAAGAGACTATTTATTTGGGGCGGATACATGGTGAGTAGAGCTTTCGTTTGCTGTACATTCAATGTCTTTTTCTGTCATATTATGTACTGTTTTATTATTACGTTTTGTGCTTTGTAGTTATGTGCTATTCTACTACTACTACTATTACTACGACTACTACTATTACTTCGGTATTTCTTTACAACTACTGCTCCACCTCTTTCTTTTTTCTCTCCTTCCCTACATACTATACATAGTGTACTCAATACATCTGTGAAGGTTTCAGGCGGCGCTCACCATTATTTACCTTGCAAAACGTCTTTGAAGTTATGTTAGGTTATGTTAAGTTAGGTTGGTTAGGAAGTTATAGTTAGGTTACGGTTATGAGCTGGTTTGGTCATATTGAGAGGAAGAATTGTGAATGGTTTGTGAAGAAAGTGTATGTGAGTGAAATAGTGTGTTCTAGGAGGAGAGGAAGGCCAGTTGTAAGATGGAAGGATAGGGTGAAGGAGTACATGCATGAAAGAGTTGCTGATAAAGGGGGGATTGAACTAGCAAAGGAGTGTTTGGATAGGGAGAGGTGGAGGCTCATCTGCCATGGCCATCGCCTTGGGGGACGTTTCCAGAGGGAACGAGGCGTCAGAAACTATAGATAGATAGATTTTTTTGTAGCTCTGTGGTGGGGGCTACACGAATACTACCATTGTATTCCTTGCGGATCATAAAAGGCGACAAGAAGGGATGGAGTGAGGGGTACGGGAAGCCCTCCTCTGTATTCTCTAATATGACAAGACAAGGCACAGAAGGGGAAGGGAGAGTAATGTCTCCCTGATCTCTAAATGTGTTGTTTTGTGTACCTACTGTTGGAGAGATGTAAGTCAGGTATATAGACAGATGTTTTGTAAGGAAAAACAATCTCTTTACAGGAGCTGCCACATGCACAGTCGTACACCTTCATGACCAATAGTAAATCATCCTACCACAGTGCCATTGATGTGTGGATGTTTGACCCATTACTTGATAAATGGTAAGATGCAATTCATTTAGTTTACTTTACTAAATACTTGTTACAGCTGTTCAAAATTATGCACTAGTTTCTTGATTTCATTGTTATTTTAATGAAAATATATATATGTATGACATACATGTGTATTTATTTTAACTAAAGACTATTTCCTCAGGACAAGGAAGATGAGCAGAGGAGACATTCCACAACAACTTTCCGGCTCGTGTGCAGCCGTCCATGATCAATACATGTACCTGTTTGGAGGTAAGTAGAATATTTGTGAATACTACTTGACACCGAGTCCTTGTAAAACTAGACGGTTCTGACCACTTTTACATACAAAGTTCTGACCCATCTAGGCAATTTTCCTTCAGTTGCTTCCCTCAACAGCAAAGCATCATGAAAACTATTGGCCAATATCAGAGTACAGATAGCTACTAATTTTGAAAAAAAAATAATAATTACCAACATTGCATTGTAGTAATGACAGTGAGCTCCAATCCAATGTTGGAATGACAGTGTGACAATAACCAATGCTGGAATGACAGTTTTGTATGTATATAAACCTCATACTTTTAAGTTATTTAGAAAATAACATGATTTCTGTCAAAAAAAAAAGGGGGGTAGCCTTGGAAATTTCATAAAAATTTAAACGCCTCCAATTATCATTATCCATAAGAAAATTAATTTAAATGACCATTTTACTGTACCACAAAATTGGAGCCCGTAAAATTGGAGGGAGCACTGTAGTTACTTTATGACTAGGTGAGGTCCCATGAATTTAGGAGATAACTTGGAGTTTCTCTTCGGGACTCGAACCATTATGGAAGCAGGTTTGTCTGCCTACCTGAAGCATAGAACTTCCATTTTTCACTTCTAGGCTGCACCAGGTAGGACTGAAGATGATCGTACATTTCTTTATTGCTCACTACTTCAAATGCACGTTATTAAGGGTTTCAATTTTTTTGTTTTTTCAGGCTGGGCAAACACTACATCTGATGATCTAGAAAATAATCTTAACTTTTTGTGGCGTCTTCACCTTCCTTCACTAACCTGGACGCTGCTCTTCCCCAAGGGCACACCACCCTTCCCATGTGACAAAGCTGCATGTTGGGTTCATAACAACCGGTAAGAAGATGAAACATTAATGACAAGTACAAATAAATGAAGGAATTTAAAAGCAAACCTTCAGATGATGGCATCAATAAAGTAATGATAGCAATGACTAATGGTAACCTGTTAATTCTTATGAGGTGGGAGGGAGAGTGCCAGTCGTAAATCAAAGCAAACTTGGTATGAGACTGTGTGGAGGATTTAGGAATTGATGATTAACAGACAAATTACACATAACTTGGCAACTTGTCATCAGCTGAGTGACAAAGACTGATCAGTGGAAATGTGGACAAAGTGATGAACAATTAGAAATCCTTTATTGTTTGCTGGGAAGATTACCATCATTTTCTATGAGGTGTATCCATCAAGCAACTGAATTTAGATTTTAACATAATTAACTTTGATGATGAAAATTGAAAACCCAAGAGCTACATGCAAGGCTAAGTATTTGTTTTCATAATGAGATGGTGCCAAGATTTGTTGTTTAGCAGCATTTTCTTCTTTTCAGATTCTTTGTGTTTGGAGGTTTTGGTCCTGCTAAAAACTTAAGACAGATGCATGATGTTGGGGTCAACTTTGTACGTGATGATGTATTTTATAGTGGCTGGATTGATCAGCTGGTCTATTATGATATCGGTAGGAACTTCAGTAATCATAGTGAACCTGTGAAATAATAATTATATATTGCAATTTTTCGTGACTATATTGCTTTGCGTCTTTTTGAAATCATGTTAATTTTTCAGAAAAGAATGAATGGATATGGCCTAAAACTAGAGGCATGAAGCCATCCCCTCGAGCAGCGCATGCAGCAGATGTATGTGGGGACAAAGTGTACATATTTGGTGGTAGATTTAAGAGTTCAAGAATGAATGAACTACACTGTTTACATCTTAAGGATTGGATTTGGAGTGGAAAGTAAGTTCATTATTTACAAAACACTTTAATTTGTGGATATCCAGACAAGATCTACATTTTCTTTTTGTATGGCATATTATTGTGTAGATTGTTTTTTTTATTGATGATTTATTACATTGGAATAATTCTTGTAACGTAACAGATATCACAATTGAATAGGTCCTTGATGGGAGATGATTCAATACAGGGTGATTATTTCTTTACAGCTTAACAGATATCACAATTCTAGAAGTGCATGATGGAACATTATGAATATGTACATAGTGATAATTCCTTTACAGTTTAACAGATATCACAATTCATGAGGTACCTGAAGGGAGATCTTGGCACACTTTCAAGTTTGTGTCGGAGAATAAAGCAGTGGTCTACGGAGGCTTTAACTCCTCACAGCAGGTTCTAAGTAAGACTCGAGATTTCTTTGTTATTGTATGTCTTATGCTTTCTTTGATTGAAGGGTTGAGGGATCATGTATTGAACTATAAAATGTTTAAAGTGTCTAAACAAAAATATATCTGCTCTTTTCTCTTGACTCGTGTCGGTTGTCAGACTTCATAATATACAGTGAGGCCTTGATATGCAGTAGGACTAACTTGTGATAAAGCAAGGCTGTTGTTACCCTTGTGTTGCCAAGATATGAGGAATGCATAGTTGTGCCTGCCATGGTGTGACACGGCTGGTGCATGGGGGAGGGTGGAGTAGAAGGGTGTTAGAGGAGGGAAGTAAAAGACTTGCTGTAATTATATGATATGGAAATGAGATTTATAAGGTGTTGTTCATTAACATTGTAATGTAAGTTAGGTGGTTATTTAACATGTGCTGTGTGAGGAGGACAGAATGAAAATACCAGATCATTAGGAGTTCTATCTTTATACTTTACTTGTGTCTTGAGGTGAAAGATCTTTGTATTGTGCAATGTCAAGAAAGGTATTTTGCCAACAAGCTTGACCAGCTTTGAATGGGTTTATACATCCTTGCACATGGCAGGAACACTCAAAAGTCTATACTTTCTTAAAAAATCCACAACTGATGGAAGGGAAAATAGATTTAGAGATAAAAACTTAGTTGACCCCAATATGGCACAAGTTGAATGTGTGTAAAGATTTGTTTTTTTTAACTAAGCCTTGATCTGATCCCTGCTTTGGAACATGCACTGGGTGACGTGTAGTGTCTAATGTTCTAATGCTGCATGTGTGGAACTAAACCCTTAACAACTCTTGTATTGAAGTGTTACTCTGTCTCTCATTAACTTTCAATGGTTATAAACATTTTGTATACTATAATGCAGAAGACATCTGGGTGTTGGATGTGACAAGTGAGAAGTGGTGTCCAACCCTCAACTCTGAGGCCGGCTCCAGACTTTGGCACACTGCAGCGGTGGCTCATCCAGGTGAAGTTACATTTTATGGAGGCATCAAAAACAATCTGTTGGATCACACAAAGCCAAAGGTATGCTATGTATTTGTTTATGTTACTAAACTAAAATCTTTCACAAGTTTAACATGAATGGAAGCTTAGTAATGCATGATGTGTGTCCTTGTCACCTATTTTATAACAATTAATATACCTACACTTTTTAATTTGTACCTGTCATTGAAAAGAGCAGATTAGTAATGAATTGATAGCATAATGATTATGAAGTATAGTGCATATATGCAGTATTTTTTCTATATCATAAACTGTTGGCGCCAGTAGGATTTTATGGAGGCATAGATGGACTTGCCTCTGCCTGTTATTTGGTGTAGGTTTTTAGATTTTTTATAGTGACACCTCGAAAGTTTACGTTCTCGCTTGAATATGTTGAGAACAATGAGAGGCTAATTGCTGCTAAAGCCTCAAATGCATATAATATTGTAAGTGCCATCTGAGGACAGTATGGCAGCAATTTGGGTAGTCTTTGGCCACTCGGCGGTGATATCAAATAATGAAAAGTGGCCAGCGGATATCGGGGGATCGAACCTGGGATGGGACCCTAGATTGTCATGCCCTTGGATTATCAGGTGTGGGAAGGGAGAGGACAAGAGTTAAATATAAAGTGGCAGAGGTAAATCCTGGGGCCCTGTTGTGGATACCATCCTCGCCCTCGTCCCCATTTGCGTGACTGACTGATACCTCATTGGTGCAGTGGTTAGCACCTCTGACTATGAATCCGCTGGCCTGAGTTCGATCCCAGACGAAGGCAGGTGGCACAGCTCACCCAGCTGTTCATCCTCCTAATATAGGTTCTTCTATACCGTTATTTTCTGTTGTAAAGCAGCAAAGAGGTAATGGTTCACACCAGATGTGTTTGTCAACACTACTTAATGTTTCCGCCTTATTGTGCAGATGATTGCTGGCTGTTGGAGGTAGAGGGTGGGGTGAGCAGGGCCATGCCAGGGGTGAGGTGGCAGGAGGTGGTTCTAGCTTATGACCATGGTGTGCCCCGCTGCTGGCATGCTGCTGCACTGCTACCTCCTGGCCAGCTGTACTTGCTCTCAGGACTCACTCAGCCTTACTTCATCACAATGGCCTTGCTCATAGTAAATGTCAATGTTGTTGAACAGTGTTATAGAAATAGGAAGCTTTGCTTTGGTGCAAAGTTTTTTTTATTGAATACTAATCATCATATAAAATGTTTTTTTAACAACATCCATATATGATTTATGTTCTTATGTTTATGCATTTTCTTGCTAGAAGCACGTTTATATCTTCCTCAAATAATATTTCGGGGAGATGCAAGTAATGATTTGCTAGCCTCCTGGCTAGTACAGTGGTAGTGCGCTGGCCTTGCATTCGCTTTGTCGGCAGATCGAGTCCCCCGCCCGGGCCCGTGATGCTTAAGCTGTTTACTGGGGAGGAACTGCTGTGGTCGGGCACCACAGTGGTGCAGCGGTGGTCCACCATGGCTGTGAGGCATAGACCTCTAAACAAAACCTAGTAGTAGTACTAGTAGTAAAAAAAATAAAACACACAAACACCTACACAAATATAAAATGTAGATAATTTACTTCTTATTACAATTAGTTATAAATAATTTGTGTTCATTAGACATTAAAAGTTCTATAAGTTCTCATTATACTCCATGATTATAGGCACCTTTGCTTCTTCTTGGCAATCAGGTAAGCAACCAATATCACGGCAATTTCTCTAATTGAATTTGCATAGTTGTCTATGGCTGGTTGGGTTGGCTACATGTTGACTGCTTGGTATCCCTGCCTGCACTGGTGGATACGTTGGAGGATTCCTTTTATATATGTGGCACAAACAACGCAATCTGTCCGTGATTGATTGATTGATTGATTGGTGACAATAGATCATGGTGCCGCAACATCGAGGTCATTTGGCACCATGCTAAAAACACTAAAAATTAAAAAGCTACTTAAATACTACATAAAAAGAAAAATAAATCTACAGGAGGTGGAGAAAGCCACTTTCCTGTAGGAATTTTCACTTTCCTGTAGGAATTTTCACTTTCCTGTAGGAATTTTAACACTTCATGTCCCAGGGAGAGTGCCTCCTCCCCCAGCACCAGAGAGAGAGAGAAACTCCCATCTCTGCCCCGACACTGGGCGAGGTACTGCTCTCGCAATTCCCTCAGACTGGGGCACTCGACCAGCAAGTGCCGCACAGTCAGGGGAACTAAGCAATCATCACAATAGGGCTCAACTCCCCGGGACATGAGGAAACCGTGGGTGAGGCGGGTATGGCCCGTCCGTAGACGGGCCAATGCTGTCTCACGGCAGCGGCCTCGGACGTGCGCATAAGACCAGGGGCTCACAGCCCTTGCGGTAATTGCACCCATCTTGGAGGTAGCTCTATTGGCATTCCATCTCTCTTGCCAAACTACAACAATAGCAGCTCGAATTGTGGGAAACAGGTCTCTGTGAGGGACGGGGCAGGTAGTGACTTGACGTGAGGCGCCAGTCTTAGCTAGCTCATCTGCCTTCTCGTTCCCTTTAACAGAGACATGGGCTGGTACCCAACAAAAAGAAATTCTGTGCCCACGACGGGCTGCTAGTACGAGCCAGTTGAAAATTTCTGAGACTATTGGATGTGCGTTATTAAAATCCTCAAGGGCTGACAAAGCTGCTCTGGAGTCTGAAAAAATAACAAAACCTCCAACATTCAAGGTAAAAAGAGATTTTATCGCTACTAAAATGGCCCACAGCTCTGCGGTAAAAATTGATGTACAGGGGGGTAGACTGCCGCACCGGGTAAAATCAGGGAAGACAGCTCCAAATCCGACGCCTGCATCGGATTTGGAGCCGTCAGTAAAAATGGGCGTGCAACCCTCATGTACGGAGGCATGATCGGTGAACAAAGTCCTCGCAGCATGCTCCGACATAGCACTCTTGTTAGCCGGCATGTAACGGCAATACGATACTGCCAGCCGCTTCCACGGCGGGACAGGCAATAATCGTGGGACAGCTATGGCAGGGCGAGGAAGGGACAACTCTTCAATCACGCCACGAGCCCGAAAGCCAAAAGGCTGTGGGAAGTGCGGGTGCTGGGTGAAAGTGGCGTCCCGTGAAGTGTCCGTCACAGCACTGTAAGTGGGATCACCATAGAGACTTTGGCATCTGAACCACAAACGTGCCATCTGAGTCTGACGGTGAAGGTCGAGGGGTAACACTCCTGCATCTACGAGTAGACTGGGGATTGGGCAAGACCGAAAGGCGCCCGTCGCCAGTCTGATTCCACCGTGATGTACAGAGTCGAGAGTACGAAGGCGAGGGGATGTGGCTGAAGCGTAGACTTGGGAACCGTAATCTAACTTCGACAGAACGAAACAGTGATATAAACGGAGGAGAATGGTGCGGTCAGCTCCCCAAGACACATGGGAAAGAAAACGGAGCAGGGACATCCGCCGCTGGCAAGCAGCTTTCAGGTCCCGCAGGTGTGGCAACCATGTAAGGCGTCTGTCAAGTATTAAGCCCAAGAATCGAGTCGTTTCAACTACTGGCAGTCTCCTGCCATAGAGGTATAGGTCTGGATCCCTAAAACTCACCTCTGCTTCGAGAGAAAAGCATAGCAACCGTCTTTGTGGGGGAAAAGTTAAAACCATGACTATCGGCCCAACGGGTGACCCGGCCAAGAGCCAACTGGATGTGTCGCTCGGCCACATCGAGACGAGAGGAAGCGTAGGAGAGGGAAAAGTCATCAGCGTATAGCGTGCATCGAAAGTCCCGGTGGACGCACTCGGTGATGCTATTGATGGCAACGCTGAATAGAGTGACACTGAGGACACTACCTTGTGGGACTCCTTCTTCTTGCTCAAAAGAGCTAGAAAGAGCAGTGCCCACCCTCACCCTAAAAGTACGGTCCTGTAAAAAAGACCGGAGGAACAGAGGGAGGTGACCCCTGAGTATGGAGAGCTCGTAGAATGCCATACCTCCAGGTGGTGTCGTATGCCTTTTCAAGGTCGAAAAAGACGCTCACAACCCGCTGCCTGCAAGCAAAAGCTTGGCAGATAGTTTTTTCTAATCGCAGAAGAACGTCTAAAGTAGAGCGAGATCGACGAAAACCACACTGTACTGCCGAAAGATGGCCACCCTTCTCAAGGAACCAGACTAGACGAGTGTTAACCATCTTCTCCAAAACTTTAATCATGCAAACGGTAAGGGCAATGGGTCTATGTCTAAAAACTCAACAACCTCGCAGTTAACTATATAGCAAGTTGTTTAAAAAGTCCCCAGTCAGCGCGGTCTAGCCGCCAGCGGGGGTCACGGGGTAAGGGGAGGATGTCGGGAGAAGACAGGAGTATAGGGTAGTGGTCACATCTCCTGTGACGCTCCATGTGAAGTCAAGTAGGGTGTCGGGAGAACACAATGATAAATCTAGGGCTGAGGTGGTGTCTGTCTGGATGTGGTAGTGTGTATGGTCACCGGTGTTAAAAATACCTAGATCTAAGGCTTCAACCACAGTGGCAATCATTGCTCCCCTGGGGTTGATAAGTGTATCTCCCCACAGGGTGTGCCGACCATTAATATCTACTTAAACAATAAACGGGGAAGGTAATAGCTGGACTAGGGAAACGAAGTCCTCTCTGTCTACTGGAGAATTGGGAGGGAGGTATAAAGAGCAGACAGTGTAAGTTCTCCTGAGGTGGAGCTGGACAGCCACCAGCTGCAGGGGGGAGACAATATTAAAAGATGTAAAAGCAATGCCTCGTGAGTTATCTAAAAAAATTGCTGTTCCACCATGATGGCCTTGCGCGCGATCATGAGGAGAGTAAAAGCCAGAGTAACCCCTGGGTGTAGGATGGGAGGACGAACCAATCATAGTCTCCTGCAGACAGACACAGACCGGCTGGTGTCTTCGCAGGAGTAGACTGAGCTCCTCCCAATTCCCTCTCAACCCACGAAGGTTCCACTGTAAAATATTAAAAATATTAAAATTAACGGTGCGTGGAGAGGCCCCTAGAGGAGACCCTCCCAACACCAGTATCCTTCTTGCTCTTACCCTGCCTAATGGCAGTGGCTAGAGCAGTGGAGGCAGTGGACAATCGCCTTGCAGTCTTTCCTAGCCCAGTGGCCAGTGAGGTGGCCACAGCAGCAGGAGCAGTGATGATGGCGTGACCCGACACCGGGGTAGGAGTGACGGCCGGAGCCAACACGAAGGCGGGAGTAATGGCCGTAGCCGACACAGGGGCGGGAGTAACGGCCAGAGCCGTCACCGGGGCAGGAGTGTTGGTCGAAGTCAACACCGAGGTGGGAGTGACGGTCAGAGCCGACACCAGGGGGGGGAGTGACGACCGGGGCCGACAGCGGGGTGGGAGTGACGGCCGGAGCCGACACCTGGGTGGGAGTGACGGTCAGAGCCGACACCGAGGAGGTAGTGACGGCCGAAGCCGACACTGGGGTAGAAGTGACGGCCGGAGCCGACACTGGTGGGGGCCTTCGAGGCCCACCAGAGGGTGTAGAGGATCATGCCTCCTTGGGAAGGGGCACCTCCTCGAGGGAGTCCTCACTTCTGCTACGCTTATGGTGTGATGGCGTAGCAGTAGGGGCCTGAGTGAGTTCCTCTGACACCTCCATAGATGTAGAGGGCAGAGCAGCAGGAGCAACAGCATTTTTGTGGGAATCATTTTGTGGCTTAGCCACTTGGTGCACTGTAGCAGTCGTTTTGCGTAATTGACGTCTATTACTAAGAGAGGAAAGCATAGTTGCATAAGTCACTCCTGGACGTATATGCGTAGTAAGAACTCTACGCTTTGCCTCGGCAAAATCAATTTTCTCCGTGGTCCTGATGGAGAGTACTTCCCTCTCAAATCTGTAGCGGTCGCAGTCTTTTGAGTAAGCTGGGTGAGGTCCGTGGCAGTTAAAACAGGAGACAGGACCAGGGCAGGTCGTGCCATCGTGATCCGTCGTACCACAGGACGGGCACACCGCTGGTAGGCCATCTTGCAACCTACAGCAGGAACGACTGACATGTCCGAATGCCTGACAGTGATAGCATCGCCTAGGGGACGGTATGTATGCTTTTACTGGTGGTGCCCACCAGACAGCAGCCGCTTGACCCTAGCCAATGCATGACCAGCCGATTGATCCAGCGGGGCCACACTGGACCACCTGTCTTACCCCAACTCCCCCACCAAAGAAGTGTGTTGTCCACCACAGGGAACTACCTCCTGCCCTGCGGTGGACTCAACTCCCAGATGAGGGAGCGCGGGGAGTATACAGGACGCCACGCACGGCAAACACGCTGGGAGGCTTAGTCCTGCCCTAGATGTAGACAGGTAAGGACGAGCAACATCACCGGTAGGCCGCCTCTACCAGTGATGAAGGGGGAGTGCTTGGTCCACGAGGCCGACGGACACCAACCCTACAGAGACGGACAGGGCCCCGCAGGAGGGGGCGCCGCCGACCACGCTTCAAGCCCCGCCACCACATCAAGGTGACTCCCCACGGCGGGGAATCTGTCCGTGAACGCTCCGTAGTGGCTCCTTAATGGTTCTGTATATGTTCCGTATTTGCCGTAACAGTTCTGTAAATAAAATGCAGCTATTATTATTCTGTATATGTGAATACCAAGTTTAATGATTTTAACTTTAAATACACTATTTCTCTAATCTATCGACCATGGTAGAAAGTGAGAGGATAAAGAGCGTTTATGATTATGGTAGATGCAACAGTTGTAAGAGGAAGACCTTGAGTGCAATGGAAGGACAAAGTGGTATAATGTATGTGAGAATAAGGGAAATGAGAGGATTAGAGAAGGCAAGGATAGGAATAGATACAGACTCTACTGTGACGGCAATCCCCTGGAGGTAGTTCTTAGAAACAGATGAGAGATATAGACAACATGACTTGTGTTTGATAGATTATTAGATTTGATTAATGATTGTGTGTTTAACAGATTGTCATATTGCAACTAATGTCTTTTACATTAACAGTTCTTTGCATATATTACAATATACTGCAAAGTATGTACTCACAAAAAGTCCAGACTAAGTGGCCACCTAGGAATTTTTCTCGCCTAGAAAAAAACAACTTTAATACTCAATGAATTATCTTAACCTTCACTTTGGCTGTGATAGATCAATGTTTTGAAAAGGTTCAAACTGTGGGAGTGAACCTAAGTCATAAATAATTATAAATCTTGGTTTACAAAGTGGCATACATTTTCAATTGGATTTTAATCAGGGTTGTTTCATTGTCAGTCATTAATGTATTGTTCATCATAATCTAAAAGCCACTTTGTTACAGTTTTTGGTGTGTTTTGGCACACCATCCTATTGAAACACTTATCCACCCATCATCTCAAATACTTTCAGTAAAGTTTCATTCAAGTGCTCGTAATAAACAAACGCCCTGCTCTATTTTCATATTCGGTGGCCAAACACACGCACACACGCACACACGCACACACACACACACACACACACACACACACACACACACACACACACACACACACACACACACACACACACACACACACACACAGTGCAATGTGATCCTCATGGACGTATAAGTTAGGGGAAAATGTTATATCAATAGCAAAAGAAGAGAAAGATTTTGGTAGTAGTAATACAGAACAACATATCACCAGAGAAACGTATAGTTCTAATTCAAATACCGTTTATTATTATTATTATTATTATTATTATTATTATTATTATTATTATTACACACACACACACATACATGCACACACACCGGTTCATAAGTTAAATAAAATAAATTGATCATGTTTTTTTCATCCACAGGACCATGCTGAAGAAATGTTGGTGCTGAGGTTCAGTCCTCCAAGCTTACAAAGGTAATTATAGTAATATATCTTAATACCAAGTTACCTTTCTAATCAATGAGAACAGTAGCAATGAATGCAGTACAAGCCTGATTTAACAGAATAATTCACTCAAGCATAGTTCTGTTACATAAGCTTTCTGCTAATTTGACCATTCACTCTTTCCTAGTTTTCTTACACTTTAGTCATGGTTTCACTTGGGTTTCATTGCATAAATAGGCCTAGAGTGTAAAGAAAAAATCCGCTAGAGCACGGATTTTTTGAAGAGACGAAAGACTCCCACAAAAAAAATCAATAAATAAAGCAAAACACGTGGGTCAGTGAACATTAGTGGCATTGCTCTGAATATTGCTCAATTTAGCAGAATCTTTTCCAAAATACCAAACATTATCAATTTTCCATTTAATTGGGCTTTCAGCTAAATAAGTATCTGTTAAATCGAGCTTGTACTGTATTCTCTTTTTATATAAATTTTTCTGGTGTTTTCTTGTATGCATGAACAGAAATTTATTATTTTACAGGCTGACCATCGAGGCAATATGTAAGGTTGGCGAGAGTCTTCGTGCTCAGTGGAAGGTGTTACCCCAAACCCTGCAGCACATCCTGGCTGTACGTCTTTCACCGGACACCATCAGTTAGCACATGATATCAGGGGACGACACCACTGCCAAAGCTCATATCACTCTACAGATTGGCTCAAAACCCTCGGATGTACAGAAATGTTTGTCACCACCTGTATCTGTCCCTCACTTTCCAGATGTTTATTACTGTATTCCTGTTCTGATTATTGTGATAATTACACTAAACCTGTTAATTGTTATACTTTCTCAGCTGGGATGTTTTTGATTTTGCGGCTCTTTATTAACTTTGTATATATATATATATATATATATATATATATATATATATATATATATATATATATATATATATATATATATATATATATATATATTCCAAGAGTAATTGTTTGTCTGATAATGTTGAACTTTGAGTGCCTTCAGAATTTTTCCAAACCTAATCAATAGTCACCTAGCTGATATATAAGTTCTAACCTGCCAACCAAGACTTGTCATATGCATAATATGCCACTAATGAATATAGTACCAACTTTTCCATTATTATTTTCTTATGGAGAGAATGGAGGAGAACCGGTGGGTGTAGAGAATAGCAGGATCAGATGTGAGAGGTGTGAGGTTGAGAGGAAGGCCATGAATGGAATAGATGGATGATGTGAAAAGAGTGCTGAATGAAGAGGAATGTCTGTGGAGCAAGGAAGGATGATTGTATGTGATAGAAGTGAATTGAGAGCACTGGTGAATGCATGAGTAATGACGCAGCCTTGACGATCCCTGGAGGAGGTTACCACGCTTCTGGTATGACCCTTGGATTAACAGGTGTGGGAAGGGAGAGGACAGGAGTTAAATATAAAGTGGCAGAGGTAAACCTTGAGACTCTGTTGTGGATACCATCCCCACTCTCACCTTCACTTGTGTGATGGACCTGACGTGCTGTGTTTGGGCGGAGGTGTACTTCTCTTCTCCTCTAGGGGTCTGGGGGCAAGTAAGAGGAGTGTATAAGTATGTGTGCATGGGTGTGTGTATGCATGTATTGTTTTGGTTATCCTTCTTTAGGAAGATAACAGCCTGGTAGAGATTTTCTTATAAGAATTGTGCAGAGTAGGCGAAAAACAAGTCACATGGCCAAGTTTTATAAACTTGAATAACTGTGTAATTAGTACTGAAGGCTTACTGATAGGCAAAAAACATGTATATTATGATGCTCAGTAGGTTGCCCAAAACTGTCCTGAGTATAACTTTGGCTAGTCAGTCCCATTACAATGGTTTACAACAATTTGAGGCAAGCATGAACATAGGCGTTTTAATCTAAGTTTGGTATGTTGATTTCAGATACGAAATCCTTTTCACTCATCACCTCTAGTTTTTGAGATATACATGTATATACATGTAAACATATAGACCTATCCCCAAAATATTTAAATATTTCAGTAATACTCTTCATAAATACGTGTGTAGACTTATTTAAGGTTGGTGAGTTCATATTACACTTTGGTCGGCCGATGATGCCATTTGTATCATAAAAAAACTACTGCAGGCAGGTCAATGATGATGTTTGCGTCACCCATTGGAAACATTTGCCAACAATCCATTTACCGTCCCCATTTTCTAGGAAATTGGTTTAAACCGTGCGCCAATGTCTTGCTTTACTTCCTGACAAACAATTTCCACACCGAGGTGAAACGTGCATTGTGAGGCTGGGAACTCCAGTAGGTGAGAGTAGTAATATTTTATTCTGTCAATGCTCTGTCTATTTTGTTTTGTTCTGTAATATGCCATTATATGTAAAAGCAAAACAAAACTAGAGGTGATAGAGTGAAACTGTTTAGACATTTTAATTATGCACATCAAAATTAGTTTAAAACACCTATTCACTTTTTTTTTCTTCCCATCAGTGTTATTATATTTGACAGAGATTAATTAACTCGATGAATGCTTGCTAGATACAACTATTGTAATGAACTTCAAAACTGATTTTCAAAATTCTTCCTGTAGATCAAAAAATTGTGAATGACCTTTATCTGAGATTGTCAAATAATACATGAATTTTACAGAATACTTGTTTTTTATGTGCAACTCTATTAATTTATTTAATAGAATAATCTAAATTGAGAGAAAATAATGAAAATTCCATTAATCAGATGGTTTTCAACTTATTTTTTCACAACAAACTTCTTCCTGTGCATGCAAGGTGGCATTCAAAGGTAGAAACTAGAACAGGAATCCAAACCAAAGATAAAAAAAAATTTAAATAATTACACTAAAATAGATCAATAAAATCATTATAATCATCATCCTTTTGAAAGGCTCCATACCTGCTTGCATGTGTCGGCCTTTTTCACCTAATGGCAACTCGTCCGGCTGTACAGTTTCCAGCAACCTCCCTGCACAGGCCTAGAAAGGAACAAATTGTACCATTACACCTTTGTTTTCTTTTTCTTTTAATAAATCTCTAAAACAGCTTTGGTTCTTCCTTACACTTATCAGCTACACCCATTTCATATCTCTTCCTCTCTCCTTACCCTTACATATTAATTGCTTACTAGTTTACATTCTTCTTTCGTTCTCTGAATCTGATTTATCTTTTTTGTTTTATCACACTTTCATTTACTTTATTTAAATGGAACGTATTTCTTGACTCCTTGCTCATATATCATCAGGAAGAAATCATATCTATCTTGTATGTCCTAATTAGTTTCTTAGTTTTTTTTCCAATCAGTTTAATTGAAAAACTTAATAGCATTTTTTAATTATTTTTTTACATTAAAAGGGTACTGGCTAAGGGAAAACAAAAATACGTAGAAAAAAAAAATCCCGCTTGTCGCCAGACCCTGCAAAGAGAACAGTAGGAGAAATAGAAGCAAGGGGTGCAGGTCCAGTTAACATTAGAGGTCACCTATATGTCTGTTTCTATTGTATTCCTTTCTAATCCTTTGTAAAACACACACACACTTTCCTTACTATGATGCACCGAAGCTTCCATTTTAAAGGGAAATAAAGAAAAAGGTGGTTCAATAATCCCCGGAACTAGATAACTATAAACCATATAGTTCTGCTAAGGTTAACGAGAGAGCTTTATCACTCTAGAGGAAGACAACAATTGATACAAACAAATACAATAGTTGAACATTATTATTATGAAGATACCGTATTGTCTATTCCATCTCCACTAACTACCGAACAGGATGCCCAGTAGTGATGTCAACATAGAACACAACATTGATTTGCATTCTTGATAACGTTATTCCGTGAACTCAGGTTACAGAAATGTTTGTGGTCGAGGGGTAAGGGGGAGGCAAGGAAGGAGGAGGGAGCGAAAGGGAAAATAAATAAGCGATGGGGAAATAGAGATTAATCATGATTTACGCGGGCGTGTCGCAGGGAAGAGCGGGTCAGATTTATGCGTCGAGGCAGGAGTTGCTATCACTCACACGGAAGAGGGAAAAAGGGGAGAGCC
The DNA here is from genome assembly GCA_029783475.1 of Metacarcinus magister. Taxonomy (NCBI): domain Eukaryota; kingdom Metazoa; phylum Arthropoda; class Malacostraca; order Decapoda; family Cancridae; genus Metacarcinus; species Metacarcinus magister. The sequence goes on from JAPQNM010000025.1 coordinate 4,037,647, forward strand.
TGTGATAAAAAAGACGAGAATGGCAGAGTTTTGATAGCGTGTAGGGGAGCGAGGCGGGAATTAGAGGTTAATGGACGCAGGGAAGGTGTGTACAGAGGGGAAAGAGCGGAAGTGAAGGGTAATCATGGCGTGTATTACATCACAACTCTAAGTGAAACGATATGAACACAAACAAAGGGAACCACACAGCTGGGATAATGCTCGCAAATATAGAGATGCATTCATAGTTTTGATTACGAAATGTTCTGTAATGTATGACGATATTATTATTATTATTATTATTATTATTATTACTTTGATTACAGCAGCCCCGAGGTGGTGTGATAAGCGCTCGGCTCACAACCCTGCAGAGATCCGGGACCTGAACCCGCGGACATCAGAGCCAATTTGGGCTTCGTTTTCTTTCACACTCAAGCTCCTGTTCACTTAATAGAAATATAAAAGCACGGACGCATTCGGCAAGCTGGCAGGGACATTTAACATACCTTATATAATAAATTCATGTATTCATTATTATTATTATTATTATTAGCTTTTATATTCGGCTCATCTGCCGCATCTTCGTCCACTCTAAATGTTCCTCGTGCTCCTTCGTCACCCCAAGTATCCGTCTCAACATTATATTATATTACGTGCCGTGTTTCTGACTTGGATGTCGATGCAGGGCTCACTACAGACATACACACCTTGTCTTTCACTGTCATCCTACAACACGCAGGAATAAAATCTTCCAGCTTTGCCATTCTTATCGACAACTTTATATACATATCAAATTATCGTATTTTCTTATTTCCTTTATATCAATCAAGATCTGGTGAAAAAAAAAGGTATAATTCAGAAACCAATGGAATCAATTACATTCAGAATACAACAAACTAAATTCATGTTATTTTGTGTTCTTTTCACTAGTTACAATATTCACGTTTTTCCTATAGATTGGTGTGGCTGAGCTCTGAAGACATGCAGATTAGATAATACTAGTAATGTGGTAACTGATGTGCTGAAAACTCTTACTACTGAAGCGAAGAGACAAAGGAAAGATGGTAGGCAAGTGTAGCTACAGTACATATGTTTGAGTCTAACTATAGTGAGCAAAGAGAAAGGTTCCTGTCTGGGTATGGTGAAGTGACAGAACGAAAAATAATAACAAGTGCATTTTCTGTAATATGGAGAGTGCATGAAATAATAATAATAATGAAGATAACTTCGCAATGTTTTTAAGAGTAACGAGAGTGAGATCATATGAGAGGGAACAGAGAGGAGGGAGAGGGTTGGGGGGATGGGAGGAGATGGATAGGAAGGAGGGGGAGGAACACACGCAACCCGACCCGCGCCTCACCACGCCCACCATCACTCTAATGAGACGGGCGGGGCACGACGCCTCACCCAACACGACTCACGCTGGCATGGCTTCCTGCACGACTTTCAACTTTGAGGCCATCCACGCCGAAGGGAGGACGGGAGGGGACGCCGGGGAGGGAGGGAAGGATAGCTAGTTATGACGTTCTTTACTTGGATACGTTGACAGCAAGCATGGCAGGAGAGGAATAGAAGCGAACTCAGGATCAGGCTTGTCATACCCGCATCCGTCTGTATGTGAAATTTGTTTCGGATATGGCTACGTACTCAACTGAAATTTGAGTTTATTGCTTTATTAACTTATTGTCTATTTCCATGGATTTTGAGCTGGATAATATGGTGTGTGTGTGTGTGTGTGTGTGTGTGTGTGTGTGTGTGTGTGTGTGTGTGTGTGTGTGTGTGTGTGTGTGTGTGTGTGTGTGTGTGTGTGTGTGTGTGTGTGTGTGTGTGTGTGTCTGTGTGTGTGTGTGTGTGTGTGTGTGTGTGTGTGTGCGTGTGCGTGTGCGTGTGCGTGTGCGTGTGCGTGTGCGTGTGCGTGTGTGTGTGTGGCTTGAAAAGAGGCCGCCGCGGGAACTAACAATTTAGTCAAATAGTTTAAGAGTTACAAACTTTGGAGGAATTTTTGTTCTGTTTGTCTTCTTTCTGCGAGACTGAATTTTTTGAGGACGATGGAAAGATGAGAGGGAGGGGGAGGAGGAGGAGGAGGAGGAGGAGGAGGAGGAGGAGGAACACATAGGACACATAGGAAGAACAAACAGCAACAGGCCTGCTGGCCCTTACGAGGCTGTTTGTGAGTACACTATCTAATCTAGAGTGAAGGATACAGGATAGTAAGGGTGAAGGCTTCTCTCCCCAGCCATGGCTGGCAGGGAAAGGAAGGCCAACCAAGACCAGACTGTCACTACCACTACTGCTACCACTACTTCCTGGCAAGCGATGTCAGGCCACTAGCGACGTCTTTTGAATCGACATTTCGTAAGTTAGGTACATCAGGATGAACTTACTCAAAGTTTGCTACGTTAACGGATAGTATTTTAGTTGTGGATTGGCTTCTAAATATTTGTCAAGTCTATTTTTGAACGTAGTAATTGTTTTACTGTCGACGACATTGGCGGGCAGGGAGTTCCAAACGTTAAAGATCCGATTGAAAAAGAAGTGCTTGGCTTTGTTTGATGTGAATCTTTTACCAGTAATCTTATAAGAATGATGTCTTCTTGTTATATTTTATCAATCAAAAGTAATGTAATCTTCTGTATTGATATTATCGAATCCTTTGATTATCTTGAACATTTCAATGAAATCCCCTCGCATCCTTCGTTTCGGTGGTAATGGCAGGTTAAACATAACTTATTGCCAGTATTAACCCTTACACTGCCGAGGTCTTTTCTAAGTGTTCGATTTATAGATTTTTTAAAAAATTATGATTTTATTCAAATATTTCTTATTAATGATAAAAATAAATATTAATGATAAAAATAAATATTAATGATAAAAATAAATATTAATGATAAAATAAATATTAATGATAAAAATAAATATTAATGATAAAAATAAATAATAATGATAAAAATAAATAATAATGATAAAAATAAATATTAATGATAAAAATAAATATTAATGATAAAAATAAATATTAATGATAAAAATAAATATTAATGATAAAAATAAATATTAATGAGAGAAATAAATAATAATGATAGAAAATAAATATTAATGATAAAAATAAATATTAATGATAAAAATAAATATTAATGATAAAAATATATATTAATGATAAATATAAATATTAATGATGAAAATAAATAATAATGATAAAAATAAATATTAATGATAGAAAATAAATATAATGATAAAAATAATATTAATGATAAAAATAAATATTAATGATAAAAATAAATATTAATGATAAAAATAAATATCAATGATAAAAATAAATATTAATGATAAAAATAAATATCAATGATAAAAATAAATATTAATGATAAAAATAAATATTAATGATAAAAATAAATATTAATGATAAAAATAAATATTAATGATAAAAATAAATATAATGATAAAAAATAATATTAATGATAAAAATAAATATTAATGATAAAAATAAATATTAATGATAAAAATAAATAATAATGATAAAAATAAATATTAATGATAAAAATATATATTAATGATAAAATAAATATTAATGATAAAAATAAATAATAATGATAAAAATAAATATTAATGATAAAATAAATATTAATGATAAAAATAAATATTAATGATAAAAATAAATATTAATGATAAAATAAATAATAATGATAAAAATAAATATTAATGATAAAAATAAATATTAATGATAAAAATAAATATTAATGATAAAAATAAATATTAATGATAAAAATAAATATTAATGATAAAAATAAATATTAATGATAAAAATAAATATTAATGATAAAAATAAATATTAATGATAAAAATAAATATTAATGATAAAAATAAATATTAATGATAAAAATAATATTAATGATAAAATAAATATTAATGATAAAAATAAATATTAATGATAAAAATAAATATTAATGATAAAAATAAATATTAATGATAAAAATAATATTAATGATAAAAATAAATATTAATGATAAAAATAAATATTAATGATAAAAATAAATATTAATGATAAAAATAAATATAATGATAAAAATAAATATTAATGATAAAAATAAATATTAATGATAAAAATAAATATTAATGATAAAAATAAATATTAATGATAAAAATAAATATAATGATAAAAATAAATATTAATGATAAAAATAAATATTAATGATAAAAATAAATATTAATGATAAAATAAATATTAATGATAAAAATAAATATTAATGATAAAAATAAATATAATGATAAAAATAAATATTAATGATAAAAATAAATATTAATGATAAAAATAAATAATAATGATAAAAATAAATATTAATGATAAAAATAAATATTAATGATAAAATAAATATTAATGATAAAAATAAATATTAATGATAAAAATAAATATTAATGATAAAAATAAATATTAATGATAAAAATAAATAATAATGATAAAAATAAATATTAATGATAAAAATAAATATTAATGATAAAAATAAATATTAATGATAAAAATATATATTAATGATAAATATAAATATTAATGATGAAAATAAATAATAATGATAAAAATAAATATTAATGATCAAAATAAATATTAATGATAAAAATAAATATTAATGATAAAAATAAATATTAATGATAAAAATAAATATTAATGATAAAAATAAATATTAATGATAAAAATAAATATTAATGATAAAAATAAATATTAATGATAAAAATAAATAATGATAAAAATAAATATTAATGATACAAATAAATAATAATGATAAAAATAAATATTAATGATAAAAATAAATATTAATGATAAAAATAAATATTAATGATAAAAATAAATATAATGATAAAAATAAATATTAATGATAAAAATAAATATGATAATAAAAATAAATATTAATGATAAAATAAATATTAATGATAAAAATAAATATTAATGATAAAAATAAATATTAATGATAAAAATAAATATAATGATAAAAATAAATAATGATGATAAAATAAATATAATGATAAAAATAAATATTAATGATAAAAATAAATATTAATGATAAAAATAAATATTAATGATAAAAATAAATATTAATGATAAAAATAAATATTAATGATAAAAATAAATATTAATGATAAAAATAAATATTAATGATAAAATAAATATTAATGATAAAAATAAATATTAATGATAAAAATAAATATTAATGATAAAAATAAATATTAATGATAAAAATAAATATTAATGATAAAATAAATATTAATGATAAAAATAAATATTAATGATAAAAATAAATATTAATGATAAAAATAAATATTAATGATAAAAATAAATATTAATGATAAAAATAAATATTAATGATAAAAATAAATATTAATGATAAAAATAAATATTAATGATAAAAATAAATATTAATGATAAAAATAAATATTAATGATAAAATAAATATTAATGATAAAAATAAATATTAATGATAAAAATAAATATTAATGATAAAAATAAATATTAATGATAAAAATAAATATTAATGATAAAAATAAATATTAATGATAAAAATAAATATTAATGATAAAAATAAATATTAATGATAAAAATAAATATTAATGATAAAAATAAATATTAATGATAAAAATAAATATTAATGATAAAAATAAATATTAATGATAAAAATAAATATTAATGATAAAAATAAATATTAATGATAAAAATAAATAATAATGATAAAAATAAATATTAAGGATAAAAATAAATAATAATGATAAAAATAAATATTAATGATAAAAATAAATATTAATGATAAAAATAAATATTAATGATAGAGGAGGAGGAGGAGGAGGAGGAGGAGGAGGAGGAGGAAAAGTTTGAGAAGGAGGAGGAGAAGGAGGAAGAGGAGGAGAATGATTATGAATATGAATATGAGGAGAATATGGTTAATACCGATAAGATATTCCTTGTAAGTCTGTAAATAAAAAAGAAAAATCATCCTCTCACACTTCCTTCTGCAACTTAAGATGGATGACAGAAAGAAAAGAGGAAGACAAATATTCCAGAAGTGATAGACATGGAAGCAACAAGAAACAGGAGAATAATGGAAGGGGGAAGGATGAGAGTGAGGAGGGATAAGAAGGTGAAGAACGGATAAAGAAAAGAAAAAAAAAAAAGATGTAGATTTGTTTTAGGGTCAAGGCTGGAAAAGAATAGATTTGTGATTGAGAAAAAGGTTGATTTGCCATTAAAAAAAGGGTAGATTTGGGACGAAAAAAGAAGATCTGTGTCGATTCGTAAGGATACCACTACTTGCACCCCTACAAACACCCTTTACCTACCCATTACTCATGAAAAAGTGTCACCCATTTGACAACGCACATTATGGGAAAAAAGGAAGGAAGGAAGGAAGGAAGGAAGGAGGTGCAGCCACAAAACTCTGCCGTTCCCAAAATAAGAAAATTCAACACTTACTGAAGACATAGTGAGTCCTGGGCAAGGCTTCCTATCTGAAAAGGTAATAGACACTGTAATTTTGTGCATGAAATATTTGTCTTCAAATTGCAAGACATTGATCGATGTTAAGAAGAAAACATAATATATGGTAATAACGTATATAGATGAATAGACTAGTTAGTTAGATATATGAATATGAAGATAGTGGATATTTAAATGGATGTATAGGAAGATAAAGAAATAAATAGATGTGAATAAATAGAGCTGGATTCATATACAAATAGGTATGTATACTGATGGATTTAGGTACAAGTAGATCAAAAGTGAGGTGAGACGTGTAAAGGAAGGAAGGAAGGAAGGATGCTGAGTGTGTCAAAAGAAGGATATTGAGGAAGGAACCGACAGGAAAAGAAGAGGAAGGTCTTAAGAGGATCATGCTTTAGGTATTGGACCCCCAGGCTGGGAGTCCAATGCTTATGGTGAAAAAAGCTTGATCCTCTTGAGAGTGAACCATTTTAGCCAAAGGTTTTTTTGGTAACAGAACTAACTCACCAAGGCCATCAATGAACCCCATACCAATACAAAATCATCTTTTATGTCGAGTCATCTCTTTGTGTTGAGAAAAGAATCATCATCATCAGCTCTCTCTCTCTCTCTCTCTCTCTCTCTCTCTCTCTCTCTCTCTCTCTCTCTCTCTCTCTCTCTCTCTCTCTCTCTCTCTCTCTCCTCTCTCTCTCTCTCTCTCTCTCTCTCTCTCTCTCTCTCTCTCTCTCTCTCTCTCACACAATGAACATAAGAGTAAATAATTAAAGATAAGTAAAATAATACATAAAAATCATGCTAGAATACAAATAGATAAAAATATGAATAGATTAAAAGTGTGTGTGTGTGTGTGTGTGTGTGTGTGTGTGTGTGTGTGTGTGTGTGTGTGTGTGTGTGTGTGTGTGTGTGTGTGTGTGTGTGTGTGTGTGTGTGTCCCTCTCTTGACAATGCGCGGCAGTCTTCTTGATCAACCGCACACACACACAAAGTTCCTGATTGCTGTTTGACTTTATCCTTCACGGGAGTCAAGTTTTAAATCGAGTTCGCCGCACGATCGGTCCGGTTTGATTCGGTCCGGTTGAGTCCACGTGAGTGACGATGAAGAGCGGCTGGTGACGGGACGAGGGTGAACAAGAGGCAATTCAAAACAGTACTAGTGTGTGTGTGTGTGTGTGTGTGTGTGTGTGTGTGCGTGCGTGTGCGTGTGCGTGTGCGTGTGTGTGTGTGTGTGTGTGTGTGTTATTCACTATGGTCTGGAGTATCACGCGCTGGACTCGTGATCGTCAGCCATTACTCTTCCCCGAAGGAGCTCAGAGGTCATAGAGGTAAGACTGAGAACTCCTACACATCACACACACCCGTCCCCTTGTTGAAGGGGGACAGCAACCATGACCTGGCTGTGAAAAACACTCCTCATTTTCTCGAAAGCTATTAGAGATAGTGGAAATATCATTGCAGCATCTGATACACCCAATTAAACTCTACAACTGTCATTATGAATATTTGTTCTATGACTAATAATTACGCAGTAAAATGAAATTGTATCTTTTTTCCAAAACATGACTTTCTTCCTTATTTTCTCGAACTTCGCATGAGCCAACACAAAGTTACCAGTTGATGAATTGGTCTTACAATGGAAGTCTACTTTAGCAACGAGACATTAAAAAACAAAACTTATTGGAAAGACGTGAAAAGAAGTACCTCTGTTAACGTTATGGTAAGTGATTGGTTCTAGAAAGAGACTGATATGTGTAAAGTCAAGTATTTCGGAACCAGAAAAGTTAACTATAATCATAATAAACGGTGTGCTATTGTATGATAAGCGTTTTATAGTTATCTGCAGTGGGAGATCATGGAAAATACACACAAAATATTAGCGTCAACATTTTGAAATCAATTCGCATCCACAGGAAAAAAAAGTAATACAAAAAATAATATAATATAATAAAAACATATTATAAACAACAAAATAAGAACACATAAATATATAAACAAAAATAAATCTATAGATGAAACAACTCTCCTTTATTATGTTCTCAACCCTTGTGATGAACCAGAGCAGATAATATTCCAATAAGTCAATAGGTTTTTTCAACTCCTCTTCCTTTGTTCCTATGATCCTCCTCCTCTTCCTCCTCCTACCCACGTCCCTCCGTTGTTCTGGTAATGATACTAATGAGTGTACCATCTTCTCTTAATTTTCTGTTGCCTGTGAAGGACTCTTAAGGTAGTGGTGTTGCAAGGAGAGAAGAAGGGACAGGAAGGAAATGTGAAAACGAGGGGAAAAGGTAAAGAAGAGTCATTAGAGAAGGAGCAGGAGGAAGAGGAGATGTAAGGAGAGGAATGAAATATGAATACGAGGAAGGAGAAAACACACACACACACACACACACACACACACACACACACACACACACACACACACACACACACACATCAAGACTGTGGTAAATCAATGACATACATCCACATCCATAGCTCCACCCACACCCCCACGATGAGTAATGCGAGAGGGAAGAGCATAAACAAACACGCCAGCGCCCACGCCTCACCTACACCACGTATCATGGTCCGTTAATCTTAAGTAGCAGTTACTCGCATACTTAAATTCATGTATCACTTGTAAGCGTGGAAACTTCATCTTGATTTTCAGTCTTATTAGGGAAAACAACATCGAATACTTTGAAACACTCAGGTTAGTTTGTGAGTTAGGAGTGCCAGGTAAACAATTTTTTTTTACTGGCTCGTTAAAACAGTGTAGTTATATACGATGGTCTAAGAATTGCAGTTTAAGCCAATATACCTATTCTTGTTTTTCTTTTGCCCCCATTCCCATTGTTCTTGAATAAGTTTATTTCAAAAAGTTATTCTAAAAGTCGTCCCAGCAGTTGATATAAAGCAATACCTTCCTCTGTACAAATAGACTTCAAACGATTATTAGTGTTGAAGGCCCTGTTGTAGAAATCAGGAGGAGGAGGAGGAGGAGGAGGAGGAGGAAGAGAAGGAGGAGGAGGAGGAGGACACAGGATAACGAACACCAAGATGATATCGAAGATGGTAATGGTGATGAAAAGGGAGAGAAATATATGAGGAGGAGGAGGAGGAGGAGGAGGAGGAGGGACGTAGAAAGAAAAGATACCAATAATGATAATGATGAACGCCGAGGTAACAAGAGATGCATTGGAAAACCATGGAGAGTATGTTGTACTTATGTTGTCAGTCTGTACGATCGTTTCAAATGTGTTCGTTTTTTTACCAATTATATTCTAACTTTAACCTTTCCTGTAATGTATGTCTTTGGAAATAATTTGGGTTACATTAAGCTCCTATTTCTTATGGTTTATAGAGTATACCATTATCACTATTTTTCTTTATATTTTTTTTTGAATATGCATCGTAGATTTGTGTGTTTGTGTTCAATAAACTTACTATTTAACTAACTAGCTATGTTGAACTAGAGAGATAGGTTGTGTGTGGAGGGTGGAGGTATGTATAGAGGAAAGACAATTGGATTAAGACAACATATAAAATAAGAAGATTGAATCCTAAAAAAAACGAGACGACTAAGAAATGGAGAAGAAAATGTGTGTTTGGGTCATTTGTTGTCGTTCTTGTGAATGATAATGACGACTAAATGATGAAGAGTTATACAGATACATTAAGGGAAAAAAGATATTGTATTGAAAAATTAAGAGAAGTTTTAACACACACACACACACACACACACACACACACACACACACACACACACACACACACACACACACACACACACACACACACACATTAGATAATACAAGTTCCTTTATTTTCTTACAAGGCAGGATGAACAACGCCTACGAGCCTCATGGGTAAAGTTGACCAATTTAAGTTGTGACCCCAAGTTTCCTTTGAGACGAAGGAAATGAAGGAGGAAGGGAGGGAAGGAGGGAGGGAAGGAGGGAGATACAAACAAAAGACATGTGTGAAGAAAAAAAAACATACACACACACACACAGTGCAGGTCTTCACAACACTGTGCTGCACATTCTACGTACTGTATATATGTCCTGATCCATGGGTTGCAAGGCGTCCACAACACAGTACAATATGACACAATAATTTCACAATAGGAAATTTGCGTGAATACATGACACGATGATTGAAAAGAATTGTAATCATTGTTGTAAAAGTTTCCCGCAACATTGTACCCTTTAGTTCCGTGCTCAGTGTTTCAACAGCGTCGAGCTCCACTGAAAATGAAATGTGTTTGCAAATACGCGTTCCCACATGATTAAAAGATTAGATTTGTGACCTGATCCCCCGCGATAAAAGTCGATGCATTTTGATTACTTTAGATGAATTTTGAAATACAACTCGATATTTCAACCTATTGTATTCTGCATTGTTTTCTGCTCATAACAAAAACAAAACAAAAAATGAGACAGAAAATATTGTTGGAAAAAAGTCGTAGAGGAAATCATCGTAAGAACTTTTTACATAATTAAACAACAAAGAGAAATACTGAGTGTTGTAACGCTGTGGAACTCATGATAAAGAGAGAGAGAGAGAGAGAGAGAGAGAGAGAGAGAGAGAGAGAGAGAGAGAGAGAGAGAGAGAGAGAGAGAGAGAGAGAGAGAGAGAGAGAGCAACAAAACAACAACTTGAATCATAAGTAAGGTATCAAATCAATTTCAATCATCTATGTGACCCTACAGCTTTATTTTGTTTCACGTCACAAGTCATTAATTCACTGCAGCCTCATTGTGACCACGAGTTAAGGCAAAGGCGTTTTATCACCACTAGATTAAAGAAGAGGAAGAGAGTCTTGCCTAACCTAACCTAACCTAACCTAACCATACTGGAAAGAAAAAAAATACTGAAATAGGATGTAAGGAATAAACACCAGCTTCACTCTGATGCAAATAAACACACACACATACACACACACATACATACACATACACACACACACACACACACACACACACACACACACACACACACACACACACACACATACACCATTTTCCTAACAACCACTCCCTCTCCCCACAATATACCATTCCTCCCACTCTCCACATTGCCACACACCTTATCCCCTCTTCACCATTCTCCTCCCCTCTCATGACCACCTGCCTCCCCTCCTTCACTGCCCACCCTCCAAAGACGGTGACGAGCGGCAGCTTTACCCTCCCCCAAGGCGGTGACGGGGCGTTGGGCACATCAGCACCGGTCCATTACTCTTGACGACCACCACAGCCCGATGGAAGGACGCAAAGGGCAAGAAAAAGGTGGTAGGTAGTAGGAGAGAAATGACGAAATATTACGTGCTGTGTCAAGCTCTCTTGGCTCAAAAAAAGAAAATGTAAAGAAAAAAAAAGTAATATTACAGAATGTTCTCTACTTGTCTTGTTTTTGGTCTTTATTTAATGATATGACGTAAGAGTGATGTAGAGTGAACTAGTGTGTGAGATTTGACACCTTATGATCGTATGAATCCTGCTTCTTCCTTTGTGTGTTGACAGATCACCAGCCGCATAGCAATATTTTTTGGTTCATATGTATCTTAAAATGAAAATGTCTGTTTTATCGCCAACAAGAAACAATTATTCATTTACGAAGACATGAAACACCGGTAATGAAGAAAAGTAATCAATGTATCTATTATAATCATCCGTGGTGCCTTCAAACAAAGATGTGATAGTGATATTAAAAGATTAACTACTTTGCTAATATCTATACATAAACTTTCAGAAATCATGACAGTGTTTCCAGCGTAAAATCTTCCTCATCTCCGTCTCTTCTGTCACAATTCCTTGGTTACTTTTCCTTTCCTTCAGCTCTTGGATTACGTTTACTTGTGCTTGCGTTTGCTTTTAATAACATTTACTCTAGGTTATAGACAGACCACTTAGTTTAAACTCTAAGGTCTGTGTGGTCTCAGTTTGTATATAAGTCTATGTAATTCTTCTCTCAGCTACAATTATAGTTACCTACTAAACTTTACTCTCACTTCACTCACCCAAAACCTGCAAAACACATCCTTAAATCTACCTCTGCCACCACTCACTATCCATCCCATCCCATCCCGCCTGCCTGCCTTCCTGTGTCTTACCCCTGCCAAACCTCATCTAGTTTCTTCTTCGAACGTCACCGACCCCCAACCATGCCGGGCTAAGGGACGGGGTAAAAAAACTCTCGCTTCTGCAGATGTACCAAATCTCCCCAGAGTCTCCAGCAAGTCCAGCCTGTCACTCGTCCTTGGCTCGCCTTCCCCGGCCAGTGATAAGAAGTAAACAAAGGGAACCCAAGAAAGAGACACTTGATTTATCTTTTTTTTTTTTTGATAAGTGAGATTCTGGTACGTAAGGTTAGTTAGTGTATATATATTGTTTTATGAAGGTGCTGTGATGCTGTGATCGAACGTTAACGAAAGTAGGTTATATGATAGATAAAGTTTTGTTTTCGTAATATATCCTTTTCCTTTCCTATCTTTCTCGTAATAGATAAAGTTGTGTTGTGTTATGATTCTCTCTCTCTCTCTCTCTCTCTCCCTCTCTCTCCCTCTCTATCTCTCTCTCTCACACACTATTGAATCACCGAATGAGAGAAAATAAACACTAATAAATTGAAGAAACAAATCAGTTATTGTACAAACTAATATTTTTTTTCATTATTATTTCTGATTTCCTTTCATTTATCTCACTTGAAAAATTACGTCAACCCAAGGTATACTTTATTAATTTTGGGAGTGCGCATTGATCGTACTTCTTTTGTTTCTCCTTCCATTATTCATGCAACTCAACCTTGTCTTTTCAACTCCTTTCACCATTCTTCACTGATCCCTCCTCCTCCTCCTGTTTCTCTTCCTCCTCCTCCTCCTCCTCCTCCTCCTCCTCCTTCACTAAGAACAGCATTAGCATAAACAAGGTATTCCCAACCCCGTGAATAGTATTACGAAGACGCTACCACCACCACCACCAAACACATCACCTCTAACACACACTCTCTCTCTCTCTCTCTCTCTCTCTCTCTCTCTCTCTCTCTCTCTCTCTCTCTCTCTCTCTCTCTCTCTCTCTCTCTCTCTCTCTCACACCATCACAATCACCATTAAAACCATTAACACCACCACCATCATCACCACCATCACCACCACCACCACCATCACCACCACCATCACCACCACCACCAATTATGACACAATGGCATCTTGAACAAAACTAAAATCAATACTGAATAAAAAGAAAATAATAATGATAATGACTCTTTGTAACTGAAGAAAGCAATAGAGACGGAAGGAGAAGGGGAGGCAAGGAGGAGGGAGAGGAGGGAGAGGAAGTATGGAGGAGGAAAGAAACGATATTTTAACATGGGAAGGAAGTGTAGGCGAAGGGACTAGAGACGTAACCCTCAACCACTCCTGACTTACGAGGAAGGCACAGACGGTGAAGGAAGTCATGAGTGTTTATAGTGTGTGCGTGTGTGTGTGTGTGTGTGTGTGTGTGTGTGTGTGTGTGTGTGTGTGTGTGTGTGTGTGTGTGTGTGTGTGTGTGTGTGTGTGTGTGTGTGTGTGTGTGTATAAGGACAAAATTACCTTCCTCCTCAAGAACAAGAAACAGGACAAAAAAAATGGAAATAAATGGAAGAAGAAAAAAATATACAACAGAGAGACATTACAGACCTTTAACTGACTGCTGAGTTGACTGGATCTATATTGACCTTCCAAAGACACTCCAAATAAGGTCACTTGAGGTCAAACTGTCAATTTACTGAAAGAAAAAAAATAGAGAGAAAAAATCATTAAATTCGAGTATTACATAAACAAGTATTCTGCCAAGTTTAAAATCCCTTTATTGACAAGCACTGAGATCAAAACTAAGATTACCTTTTTGCTTCATTAACAGGTGAAGATATCATTAGGGTGAGGGGTGAGGGGTGGGGGGTGAGGGGTGAGGAGGGGGAAGAAAGGGATGATTAATTGCTTGGTTTTTCACAAGTGCAGGTTATGACAGGAAGTAAGGAGGGATAAGAGGGAAGGAAGGATAGATAGGATAGTAAAGAGGTTCCACAGTACTAGGTAAGGATGAAAGGATAGGAAGGGAAGGATAGAAGGGTAGAAGGGTAGGTAATGTTGATTGAATTAAGGATTTACTGTGAATCATGAATCCTATGAGTGTTGAGTTTAGGATCTAACTCCTTGATGTACTTATGATGCTTCTAATACTGGGTGACGGTGTGTCTGTCTGTCTGTCTGTCTGTATGTATGTATGTATGAGAGAAAAAAAGAGAGAGAGGAGGAAAGAAACAAAAGAAAGAAAGAAAAAAAAATGAAAGAAAAAATGAAAAAGAAAGAGAGAGAGAGCAATACACGAGATTAAAAACCAGGGGGATAATTGCTATAATCTTGACGATAATTACCATAATGACACCAGATGACACATGATTAAAGGCAAGAGAGACAAAAACGAGGCCACCCCACTTTTTCCTCTCTCGTCCCTCCCTCCCTCCCTCCCTTCCTCTCCATTTTTCTTTTCTTCTAACATCTCTTTATCCACGTGTTGGTAGGTTGTTAAATAAGTCGCGTCCCATTGAAGTGAAGCAGCACGGCGATTCTACCATTACAAGGACGATGTGCAGTGCGTTTTGGGTTGGATGGAACACGGGAGCTATTTCACACTTGCCGTTCATGTGGTATTGGTTGGAGGGATGATTATGGCAATTCAAGAACATATAAAACAAAACTATATAAGGAATTGATGTTTTATAAAGCGTACGAACGTTTTAATGATATAAGTTATTAACTATTATAGGGATGGATGGGGTGGTTGGGTAGTTATCGCCTGTGTGTAGTTGTGGTAAGGACTCACGTTCAGTAGCAGTACTAAGTAACGAGTAACAGTTCCCAGTATCTCACGAGCGTGACTTGATATCTTTGTAGACATTTTTGACCTTAGAAATCACTACTACAGTATGTAAATATCTTCAAGTTTTGTTTATAGAATTATATCAAACCGTAATGTATCTATATATTGCTTACTTTCATACGTACAGAGTGTATCTTTAGATGTTTCAATTGTTTGTGTTTCGACATAAATAAAGGTGGTTATCGTAAGGTCCAGTTTCTTGGGATGTCAAGGTCACGGAGTAATAAAGGCAACGTTTGGAGCTGTGAATGTTCCCTCAAGAACGTTTCCTATCATTCAGTGTGGAAGCAATTTGCATGTTGTCCTTTTTAATCGTTAGTAATTAAATAAAAATAATGGCATTATAATGATGGTGGTTTGACACTGTTATACAATTTGTTAATACTTTACAGCCTGTATTTAAGACCATTGCTGTCTCGCAGGATTTAGTGTATTTCATTTTCCTGAACCATAAAGAAAGTGTAGCGTATCTGTATGTGCTTACCGTGTTGTGTTCCTTCAACTGTACTATACTAACTGACAAGCTGAACCAGTTAACTACAACCAATTATTGCACCGACCATTTAGTTTGATTCTAGAAGTCTGAGTGGCATGCATTTCTATGTAACTCTATGTAATTCAATCACAGTGAATTCTCTTTATTACAGGTTGTTGGACACTGCCTTTTACGCTCCCTTTTGTGATCCATATTCAACTAAAGGCAAGGCTTATAGGATGCATTCATCCCTATCCTTTCCAGTAACCTGTTCACAGATCAATGTTGGGGTGGCACCGAGGCGGCAGTGTGTGGAGGTTTGTAACTTGCCGTCTAGTGGTTAACGTTCTCGCTTGTTCCCCGGCAAGGCGTGGGTTCGAACCCTGATCAGGTTGCTAAGTATTTTTCACTGCCAGGTCATGGTTACTGTCCCCCTTGAGCAAGAGGATGGGGGTCTGTGATGTGTGAGGTCTCAGCCTTACCCATAGATCCGTCTCTATGAGCTCTGAGCTTTTTCGGGGAGGGTAATGGCTGACGATCACGAGTCCAACGCGTGATCCTCCAGACCATAGTGAATACCATACACACACAAACCAACAGGACAGTTTTCTGCTTTCCTACAGTTTGGTTTTAAATGTCTTTATCAGCCTTTTATTTTTTTTTACAATAGTTTTCTAAAGCAATCCTGGTCTACTATTTTTTCACTATATTTTCTACCTAAATCGTGTTCAACCATTGCACTCTCTGCCTCCCACTCTTTCCCCTCTCTTTTCCCCTTTCCCTGCCACTGTGATGTTTGTGGGCTTGGTAAAAACTCTGCTTTTAGCTGCCTCAGTCCTGGCAAACTGCATTTGTGGGCTGATGGCAGCCGCGGCACGCCCCTCAACACCAATTTGCCGGTGAGAGGCCCTCCGTCACTCCCCTCACTCTCCTCCCCTCACTACTCTACCCTCTTGGCTTCTCGCACACTCACCTTCCCACCCACCCACCCTCTCTATCCCCTCGTAAATTCTCCTTCTCCATTCTATTTCTTCCCCCTTTGTGTATCTACTTCATCTCCCCTTTCTGTTCCCCTCCCTCACTCCTTCCCTCTTGGTGCCTTGTCAATGTATCGGGTTCCCCTTATTTTGCTCGCCTCTCCCTCTTCCATGTTTCCTTTATTCCACACATTGTTTCCTCATCATTGTTTTCTTTCTCTGTCTCTCCCCTCCATTCCTCTGCCTTTCATTGCTGCGTGATATCCGTCTCCTCCTCTCTCTCTTCCCTATTCTCTCTTTCTCTGCTCTTCTTTATCTCCCCTTCAGCTTCTCTTGGCTGCCAATCATCTCTCTCTCTCTCTCTCTCTCTCTCTCTCTCTCTCTCTCTCTCTCTCTCTCTCTCTCTCT
>JAPQNM010000025.1:4062366-4067366 GCA_029783475.1 Metacarcinus magister
CTCCTCCTCCTCCTCCTCCTCCTCCTCCTCCTCCTCCTCCTCCTCCTCCTCCTCCTTGCCATCACGACATTGTGGTCACGTGTTCAAAGAGACTCTCAAAAATCATTCTAATTAATTATGGAACAGAAAATGTTTGGAACAAGGAAGAGTTAAGTGAAAATGATGATAATTAGAGGGACGCGAACCCTGAAAACAAGCGTGGCGGTGAGGAAAGACGGAATGAATTAATTAATTAGTGTGTGTGTGTGTGTGTGTGTGTGTGTGTGTGTGTGTGTGTGTGTGTGTGTGTGTGTGTGTGTGTGTGTGTGTGTGTGTGTGTGTGTGTGTGTGTGTGTGTGTGTGTGTGTGTTTCTAAATCATTCACACACACATACCTGGTCCTGTTGTCTGTCTGTGGCGTCACTTGTAGCACCACATTGTCAGTCTTCATTGCATCACAGACTCTCGTTGACAGGATTGGACACTGGACGATGCACTGGAAAGAACAAACAGAAGCATGATAAGGTTGATGTAACTAAAAAGTCTTAGATCTCATAACACCGGAAGAAAAAATCAATTCATATAGAACGCCACACACAAAATAAGTTGCTCGTAGTTTCAATGCGTTAAACGAAATTCAGATCATTATTTATTTACATTTACGTGAGAGAAGAAAAAAAAAAGTCTCCATATAAACAAAGAAATATTATATACAAAACTCTTAAGTAGTTATATAAAAAAATAAATCTGAAAAAATTAACCTATACCTGCATGATTACTTTTGTTTCACGCTGTAGTGTTGCAAGTGAAAGGAAGCAACACAGTGTTTCTAGTGCAATATTTAGATGAATGATACACATGTTTTTGATAGAAGTCTTGTTATCATTGAACTAGTAATCACAACCCTTAATGTTGATCACCACCATTCAAAGCTACAACGCTGTAAAAGTCTATACACAAAGGTTAGAAATAATAATTTACAGCACAACACACGCCATTCACCGCTGCTTAATGATGATCAGCGTGATTAAAACAGTAATTATTGCTAATACCTCCACGGCATACTGGCAAAGCAACCACCACCACCACCACCACTACCACTACTACTACTACTACTTCCTAAACCACCACCACCACCACCACCACTACTACTACTACTACTACTACGTTTTTTCTTTATTTTTTTTTTCTATTCGGACGCAAAGTATGAACATAATGAATTTAATAAGTAACAAAGAAGAGAGGGAAAAGTCGCATCACAACAACACAACACAACACAACACAACACAACACAACACAATGCTTCCTTGCCACGTAATTCTATCATACCCCGAACGCCAGACAAGGCAACACTTACTCTATTCATTCTTAGGTTCGGTCAGTCTCTGTTGGTGTCCATATAAACGGCCTGGAATCAAACTTTTCATTGCACTCAAGGTCCCCAGACTCGTGGTTTTAGTTAATACTTTTCCCTCACTGGTCGGACTGAACCCCTCAGCCGTCACCTCCCCTCACCTCCACACATATTGGTTAATAATTAAAATATCAGAATCCGCTTTGGACTGCTACCAAATGCTGCTGTGATTTCCCCTTCGACAGGTTAGGTGCGGCTGGGTCAGGAGGGGAAGGGATAGGGATAGCGAAAAAGAGGGGAGCGTAGAGGGAGAAGAGAGAGAAAGAGAGAGGAGAGGTGTAATATCAACAGGTGTGTAACGCGCACCTGAGTTGACGCACCACGTGGCTCGTACATAAGTAAAGAAACACGTTTGTCCACTTCCACTATATTCAACATCATTTTGTACTTCTGGACACGTTACGAGGGAATGTAGCATGCATGAGGGGGAGGGAGTTAATGATGAGGGAGCCAGAGTGACGAGGGAGTGGGAGGGTGAGGAGGAAAGCGGTCGTTGGTAACACAGTGATGAGGGGCAACTGGGTTATCGTCCCCGCCCCCAGCCAGGCAGTGTACCGCTGAGAGCCGGAGAGTGAGGGAAGGCGTCGCACCGGTTCTCTTTCCGTCACTCTCTTAGGTCTCGCGACTCACGAGGATTATTGAAGCAGCTCGCGGCCGGCACATTACGTTACATTAACTCAAGCATCACGACTATTGACACACACTCGTCCGCACGCACATCATGGGGAGTCACACCAGGCAATGCAACGATAGACTACAACAATTGATAACTTGTGTGGCTGCAGACTGGTCGAGTTGAGCAAAAACACGAAGGAAAGCCATCAACCAATCTATTTACCTACGTAGGAGCCGCTGACTTGCACTCCTGCCCCTGCCCTCAGCACCAGTGTGAGGGCTTACCACGCCTCCTTCTCCTCCTCTTCTTCTTCCTCCTCCTCCTCCTCCTCCGTGGCCCAATGTTCACCAAGCCTCGACGGACCGGAGTCATCCATGCTGTCACGCACACCGGCAAGGTAAGACCGCATTGCTTCCTTCATGTCCTGCCGTGCACTTTGGTTCAGCCTTTTAGCAAATGGTTCAGGAATTGTTGAAACTCACTCCGGCGTTAGTACCGTCCGTCGTCCAACCATCAGCGTGGAAGCTTCATGTGTATCAGCGGTGGCAAGCTTCCCAACACTACAATCCCTTGGCTGTATTGCGGAACGTAGCCGTGAGCCGCTTACTGTTCGGGAATATATTCAAAACCAACACGAGTTTTACGATCTAAAGGACACAGTTTGGACAGCAACGCTTCTTCTTTCCAGGAATTCACTTAGGAAAGAGAGACCAGAAAGAAATAACATTTATACCCATTTTGAATTTTATCCGCCAGTGAAAATTATGTATAGATGGCAATGAAGAACAATGAGATAAAACAGTATTTCCATAAAGGTGATAAACGAAACTATCTTCCTGGAAAAAAAATAATGAGGCAAATACAGCAATTTATTTTCTCAACCCTCATGAATATTTAAGAACCAAATTGAATGAAGAAAGTGAAAAAAAAAAGCCTCGTGACAAACGTAACTAAATACACGAAGCAAATATAAGAGAGAGAGAGAGAGAGAGAGAGAGAGAGAGAGAGAGAGAGAGAGAGAGAGAGAGAGAGAGAGAGAGAGAGAGAGAGAGAGAGAGAGAGAGAGAGAGTATGTGTGTGTGTGTGTGTGTGTATATCATCAATACCATGTCTATTCTTAGTCTTACCAGTAGAATATTTCAAGTACAAGTCATTCCCAGATTTCGGTAAAAACGTTCTCACATAATTACTTCATGAGACAGAGAAAGGCCAGTCATCAAAGGTCATTTAACACAGAAAAATAAAAAATCGTTGCATCAAGAAAAACATTACTTGGATAGAATTCTCGTAAAAATGAAAACTAAAACACGAAATCTCACATGAAGAAATACAACATAAAAGTTAGACTCTCAGTAAAAAGAAATAGTTACATACACTTACAATGTGGCAAAAAATTAGATCTGAAGAAGGAAAAACTATGATTAATATTTTTACTCCTATGATCAGACAAAGACAAAACTACTACGTATATATATTAATAAAACACTGAATTTCTAGTCAGTCATAGCTTGCTTTTGAGTATTTTTAAGATTACGAAGAAAAGGAGTAAGATTTTTTTTCGTTGTATGTTGCGTCTTACGATCAGTCAATTCCATTAAGACAAAAAAACTCCATATAAAAATAAAGATTATAAAACAATGGATTCCTAGACAGTCATTAATTATTAGTCATTGTGTTAGTAACCTTAAAGTTATAAAGAAGAAAAAATAGTAAGATTAATGATTGTTCTTTGTGTGTTAAGTTTTAAATTATAAGATTCTTCTACTGCATGACGACTAAACAACACATATAGATAACAAATGATGAAACATGGTATTCCTAGACAATCATATATTACTTTTTATGAATTCAGTACTTCCAAGTTTGCTAAAATATCCCTCAGTTGTGTTTATATAATATCTATTTTTTTATCTATTTATTTATTATTTCATTACGTTGATACTAGTACGTTGGGTTAAGCCTCTATGGTGATGAGCTTGGTGGGTGTTGGTGACAGCGGCGCCTCGTGTGTTGTGTCACGTATGTGTTCACGTGTCACTGTGTAGCTGCATTAGTGTGTTACTGTATTCCTAATGATGGTTTAAATGCAATATTACAGTTAGAATTTTAGGAAATTTTATATAACGGAAAATCAATACAACGGATTATATATATTTTCTTTTTCTAATTTTATATTTTGTATCTTCACTATTTTTATAATTTCCTACACCAATAATTCCACCTTAGTGTAGTGTATCTATTTGGAATAATCAATTGAAATTTTTAATAAAATTTCTCATGTTGAAATTTGGGACACTAACATTTTTAAAGTTGAATTTTTCTAGTAACAACATTGATGATGATGCAACACAATGACAAACAACACTTAACACTTAACACTTAACACTTAACACCACCACCCAGCCCAGGCATTTATGGAACAAACCTCGGAGGTAAAACCAATGAATACAACTACATATAAAACTCACCATTATATACATCTAGAACTATATGATAAATAACAAAGCAATGCAGATCTAAATACATAAAGAATCTACAAAAATGAGTGTGTTTTTTTTCTTCAACATAACAGGAAAGGTGTCCTAAGGCTTACTAGACGTATTATTAATTAAACAAAGTGAACATGTAAGAATGTGTTCACAAGGTAAGAGAGAAGCTGCACACTTAATTGTAGTAACATAGAAGAATGAAAATAAATGATCAGGTAACCAAGACGACCATGACTTGAGTGTATGTAGTGCAGCGAACACTTGTGACGTGTGTGACGTGGCCACACTTACTTCCTAAGCCGCTCACGTGGCTTAACTAACAATAATGTAGGAAATATACTCGATTCCTGGGGGAGACTTTTGGGGAGAGAAATCCCCTTGATGGGAAGGATAAGCTACGTGTGCTAAAAGGTGGGTGTTCACCAAGGCTTGGGCGGGAGTGGGTGAGGGTGTGGGTGAGGAGGGGCGTGTGTCACCTGTACGAGGAAGGAAACTGTTGCCT
>JAPQNM010000025.1:4072366-4079866 GCA_029783475.1 Metacarcinus magister
AAGTTGATTTACGTCCACAATTATTACAAACAATATAATGTATCACACCAATAGCCACCAGTGTAACGCGGGTAATTTTAGGTTCATTTACAATTCACGCATCACTGTGTAACAAACGCATAAATCCCGCTCAATGCCACTAACCTAATAGTTATAGTTACGTTACATTAAACATCCATGAAAAATAGGAGATGATACTCTAATAAATTATCACTTTACAGGTCCAGCATTACGTTAAACACAAGTCAATCCCACCGCTGCCACCATTGTATTGACTCATGTTTTGAAACACTGAATAAGAAGAGGTCAGGGATCGAACCACTAACAGAGCATTCAACCTACACAACGTCTTACTATTCAAGCCATAATGATCAGCATGACGTATGTGGTGCTTGAACGACTATTGCCTTTCCGCCACTACCATTCTTCAAGTATATACTACTTTATAGTGTTTTCGATATGTTTTTTGATTTCATATATTCAAGTTTTTCAGGATTAAAAGACGAAAAAATTTAAAACACATGACTGCAAATTAATTTATAACTGTGCTAGAAATACTCCCATTCTAAAGGTCCAACCAATCCATTCATATCATATTAATTGAAGAGAGATGAATGATTAGGTCTAGTAATTAATTATGTCATTTAACACACACGTAGCAGGTTCAGTGTCGTGGTTATGAGGGAAGCATCTAATGGCGTTAGTTAATAAAGGAATCTAACTCTGGTTATTTGACACTGAAAAAGAACATATTTTGTACACTAACATGTAGCACCCCCCCCCCCACTCCTTACACACACACACACTCTCTCTCTCTCTCTCTCTCTCTCTCTCTCTCTCTCTCTCTCTCTCTCTCTCTCTCTCTCTCTCTCTCTCTCTCTCTCTCTCTCTCTCTCTCTCTCTCAAATAATTATGTAATGCTTAAAACATTCAGGGACGATGAACTCTTAAATATCATGATAATGATACTACTACTACTAATAATAATAATAATGATAATAATAATAATAATAATAATAATAATAATAATAATGATAACAATAATAATAATAATAATAATAATAATAATAATAACAATAGTAATAACAGTAATAATAATAATGATAAAAATAATAATAATGATAATGATAATAGTAATAACGATGATGATAATTATAAGTTTGCTTGATAAGTAAGTTTCTCGAAACTTTAGCACCACCACCGCCACTACACTATCACCACCATCCTCATTATTGCCTGAATCACCACCACCACCACCACCACCACCACCACCACCACCACCTGGACAGTCAAGGAGCGGGGGTGGGACACTAACCGCGGGAAAGAGAACTTCCTATTTGATAAACCTTCATCAATGACGCCACGACACGACACGCCACCACCACCACCACCACCACCACCACCACCACCATTACACCAACAACAACAACAACAACATCATTATCTGGTTACGACCATAAGGGTTATCATATTGCCACCGTAACTACTAAATTTAATGTTATATGAGCGTCATTATCACCACCATCATCACCACTACTATTTCCATTACCATCATCATCATCATCATTATCATCACCATCACCAGTACTAATTCCATCTCTACAACTAATGTTATCACCACAGTCACCACTACTATCTATTATTTTATTTATCTATCTATCTATCTATATATATAAATCTATCTATCTATATCTATCTATCCTTCAATGTCCTGCCACCAACGTAATATAGTGGTGAGGTGCATCAATACAGGACATAACACAGCACGGTATAGTGTAGAATATAGCATACCATAGCGATTCTGTGTCTATATTACATGGTTTGTGTTCACGTGGTAGTAGTGTATTCTATAAAGGTTCATTTATTTGCGTCAGTCAGTCAGTCAGTCAGTCAGTCAGTCAGTCAGTCATTCAATCAGTAAGTCAGTCAGTCAGTTTTTATAATTTTGTATATGGATTTATTTAGGATCTTGTAATGTTGTCTGTCTGTTTGCATGGTTATCTGTCTAACTATCTATCTATATGTCTATTTCTGTCTCTACCTTTGTTTATCCGTCTTTGTATCTCCCACCCTCCTCTCTCTCTCTCTCTCTCTCTCTCTCTCTCTCTCTCTCTCTCTCTCTCTCTCTCTCTCTCTCTCTCTCTCTCTCTCTCTCTCTCTCTCTCTCTCTCTCTCTCTCTCTCTCTCTCTCGCCCCCCTCCCCCTGGTGTTATTGAGTGTGGGTTGCCATTGTTCTGGTTCTCCCAACAGGGGCCAACGTAAGCTGACTCCTTCTCTCCTCCGTAATGAGACACACTCGTACTAACTCGAGGCCCAAGACAGTCCCACCAGACCTTCTCGCGTCTCCCATTACTAAGCCACAATGCATCACTGGGATCAGCCGGGGACATGAGAGTTGTGTGTGTGTGTGTGTGTGTGTGTGTGTGTGTGTGTGTGTGTGTGTGTGTGTGTGTGTGTGTGTGTGTGTGTGTGTGTGTGTGTGTGTGTTTCTTGTAGTATCAAAGGGACACGTTCATTCTATTATTACAGTATGGTATGTATGATAACGTATTTTCTTTTTTTTAGTGTGACTGGTGACTGTGACTGACTAGTGACTGACTGGTGATTGGTGATTGACATAGGCGAAGGAAGCCATATCAGGCCACCATCACCACTATGACGCAATACCAGAACTCTCTTATCTCTCTCTCTCTCTCTCTCTCTCTCTCTCTCTCTCTCTCTCTCTCTCTCTCTCTCTCTCTCTCTCTCTCTCTCTCTCTCTCTCAATTTTCACTGCCACTGGTCAAAGGCTGAGCTGCAGGGTCTCGCTGGGGTCTGTTAAGGTTAGTTTGTCTGTCAAAGAGTACGGTAAGGGACAAACTGAGGATCAAGGCAGATGTGGGAGGGAGGGAGAGAGGGAGAGAGAAGAGTGCTGTGTGGGTGCTTTTGACAAGACTGGATCTAGTATTTGAGCGAGAGAGGGATGGCGAGGATAGAAAAGAGAGATGAGGAATGAAGGAAAGAGAGAGATAAGAGAGTTTGTAGAGATGATAAAGTAGGAATACATGAAAACTTGGATGAAAATTATATAAAAAATAAATTGGTATTTGATTGAGCGACCGAGACATGGAGAGTGAAGAAAAGAGAGAGATGAAGAATGAAGAAAATAAAGATAGAGATTCAAGAGAGGATAAAAAAAAGGAACATAAGAAAACAAAGGTGATAATTACAAAAAAATAATAAAATCCCCTATCTTTGAGCCACAGAAAGATGAGGAATGAAGGAAAGAGGATAATGATGAGAACTAGAGAGGGGAAAGATGATGATGAAGGAATAGTATAAAACGAATGTAAAGATGAAAACAGGATATAGCATTTATTGAACGATAGAGATAAGGAATAAAGATGAGAGCTCTGGGATGCACTGATGATAAAGTTGATGTATAAGTAAGAGAATGTAAAACAGTGTTGATACTCGTGTGTTATGTATGAAAGTATATTAAAGGGGAACTAACAGAGCAATTTTAACCCAACAAAATCATTGAGAAGTGAATTACAATATGCAGTAAATGAATCTTTATCCAGTGATGTTCGGAATGTGGACTATACCCTGCCAATTATGAAAGGCAGTTTAAACGTAACGTAAATCTATCTTTGGTTATAGAGAAAATCAATGAGCCAATGCGATTTTTAAATATGCTGAGCGACAGAGTATTAGAAAAGTATTGCAAGGTTGATAGGATGAAAGATCATAGTCAAAATAAAGTGTATAGGTATATGAAATGGTGGAATCAGGGAGAAAATATCATTGAAGAGAGAGAGAGAGAGAGAGAGAGAGAGAGAGAGAGAGAGAGAGAGAGAGAGAGAGAGAGAGAGAGAGAGAGAGAGAGATGATAAAGCAGATACGCTAATGTTCTCTTTATGTATCTATTTATCAATCTATCTATCTATCTATGTTTCTATCTATCTACACACACACACACACACACACACACACACACACACACACACACACACACACACACACACACACACACATACACACACACACACACACACACATGCCTGTTATCCATTTACGGTCTCATTATTTTATCTTTCATTAATTCTGTGCAAAAAATAAATAGTTAAAACAAATAAATAAATGAATAAATAAAATATAATTACATTTCGCTTATTTTTTTTACGTAGTTATAAAGAAAATATATTACTTAAGAGAGTTTTTCTTCTGTCTCTTCCACAAACATGTTAAACTGATATTATAAATTACTGACAATAATCAAAAATAAATCACACGCAAAATAATAATACTTCCGCTGTTGTCAGAAAAATAGTCACGTCAAAATACAAGAAAAATCAAAATCATCCAGCAAAAATAAAAATAAAAATGCAGAGGAATATGAAACACAATAAATAAATTAGTAGATTAAGAAATATATGTATGACGAACAATTATCAATATTTCTTAACAATGAACCGAAACAATAAAGAATTTCTGCAGTGACCGACTGTTCGTTTGTTCAAAAAATTAATGTTTCTTCCTAAATGAATGAAAGAGGAATGCAGTGTTGTTGTGAGTCAGGATGGAAGGAAGGAAGGAAGGAAGGAAGGAAGGAAGGAAGGAAGGAAGGAAGGAAGGAAGGAAGGAAGGAAGGAAGGAAGGAAGGAAGGATGGATGGATGGAAGGAAGGAAGGAAGGAAGGAAGGAAGGAAGGAAGGAAGGAATGCAATGGGTAGCATGTCCACTGAACGCAACTGAACACTTAGGAAAAAACTAAAATATATGAATAAATAAATAAATGAATAAATACGTAAAGAAAATAAATAACGCAAAAAAGAAAATTATATCGGATGCGGTGATAAAAAAATGAAGAAGAAAAAAAACATTAATGAAATATTATAAATGAAATGGCTTCACATTGTTCTGCGATAATATTGGACATTAAACAAAAGCAGCTTACCTTTGTTGTCTTTAGGAAATAACACAATGCAAATTACACCTATTTCTACATCCTCAAATATCTCAAAATGTGAAAACTTCTGCTCTGTGAAATAAGAATCTAGTAAGAGTATGATAGCATTGCCAACTAAAAACGTTAATCCACTCTTTTGTCTATAAGAAATAACTCTGCAAATCACAAGTAAAATCTTATAATTCTCAAATACCTTAAAATGATATATTATTTTCTTCTCAGAGGCATAAGAGTCTAACACAACGAGTAATCTAACACCAGAATGATGAAATTAAAGAAAGTTAACAACTGGAATGAAAAAACGAAGGTGATTTATCAAAGCAAAAGGACAAAGATGAAACATATGAATGAAAAAAAGTGGCACGAAAACTAAGACTGAAGAATAACTCCAATTTTCAAGTTTCAACAAAAAAAATAGGTATCCACAATCTCTATGACAAAACCCATGTGTTGAAACGTAAGATAATATACACTAATATCACACCTGCATCGGGCTGAGTGAGTCTTGCTACCACCTTCACCTCTCACTGCGTTACTTGCTGCCAAACTATTCATTACAGAGTCACATGCGTACAGGAATCCCGGGTTAAGACATGCTTGCTGGGGGGGGAGTGTTGGGCTGGAGGGAAGCAGAGACTGACGCAAACACCATTAATTACTGATGCTAACGGAACCAACACACACCATGGATTATATCAGCGATCAGGAGTAGCTGGAGGAGGAAGAGGAAGACGAGCTAATTTAATATACAATAGTGTGTAATGTGGCTTTCCAGCAGAGCGTGTAGACTTCCAACACGAATGAATTAATTACATATACACCAACACTAAGTCTTGTCCACTGAAACGGTAAGTCTGTTCACCTCTACGTAATGTTAAGGTGTGTGTGTGTGTGTGTGTGTGTGTGTGTGTGTGTGTGTGTGTGTGTGTGTGTGTGTGTGTGTGTGTGTGTGTGTGTGTGTGTGTTAAGGTCAAGGTTGCCAAATGTCCATGGATTAAAAAAAATAATAAATAAAAAGCAAAACAATTTTCAAGAAACAAATAGAAATATATAAAAGCAAAGTGATCATAATGTATTTTGAAAGATTTAAAAGAATGTTCAAAGTGAATTTCATGCTGCGTTAAATAATATCTGTTAGTCAAGGACAGTAGTATATTGTTGTAAAAAAAATTAACTAACAAAAGGAAGACCAGTAGTAGTAGTAGAGGCTTCGTTAATAATAGGGATAATAATAATAATAATAATAATAATAATAATAATAATAATAAAAATTTTCAAGATCAGGAGCAACAATCTGATGTATTGTATTATTCCGGGAACAAAATTATATCAGTGTAGAAAATGTTGACCTGATTTTACGGGAAAGAGTCAGAAGCTGTTGTGTTTTATAAAGAACAATAATATTTACAACAGTTGCGAGACTGATTATAACTCTGATTAGCTGCTTAAGTCTTCCTTTTATCCTTCAGGTTTATGCATAATTATCAGAAGCTGCAACTCATTAGTGAAGATCAAATTTTTGTGTTACGAGAAAATAGACAAACAGTATAATATGACATCATCTTGTTCCTCGTGAAGCAACACTAGTGAACAAAACTCAACTTACAATACTTAACTTTGACATACGACTCAGGGTTCAATAATACTGCAAGAAACAAACAAACATTGCACACTGCACGCTGGGAATTACTCACTGGCTTAATATTTCACACTACATAAACACGACTTGGAATATTTATGAATTTTGTTGCCTGAAGTGCAATATGATTACTTGCAAGCCGTAACAAATGAATGGGAAAGGAGAGTATGTACAGCACTCACTGTTATTACATCAAGGTAGTGGAGGAAGAATATTCGATTCCTTTTAGTAGGAGAGTTCAGGAGGTTAGGGAAAGGTATTTGATTCCTCTCTAGTAGAAGAATCAAGATGAAGGAAGGCATTTCATTCCTTTGCATTAGGAGAGTTAAGGAGATGGAGGAATGGCATTGGATTCCTATATATTTGAAGAGTTAACAAACACCTGTAATGTTGTCTGTCACCTGTCGCCTTCCATCACCCTTAGTTCCCTGCATCAACACAGGTTCGAAGCCTCTACCCCCCAAGGATACACAGTTCATCGAGCAGGAATTATTTCAAAGCTGCAGCGGAAATCAAAGAAATTCTTACCTGGCAAGTATTTTTAACTAACGTCCGAGTAAGCTTAACCTGCCGCGATAACATAAAACAAGTGAAGGTAATAATTCGTAAGTTTATGAAGAGAACTGAATATTGTTGTCAGCTTAACGTTCTAACACTGTTGATAACGTAAGCACATTTAGTAGATAGTCAATGAGGTTTGACTTAATATACAAGAAAGTCATTATGAAAACCAATTATTGGATGCATTTAATTAAAGTTTCCTTCATATCAAAATATAACAACCTTTTTGGGGTATTTCAACGCGGTCGCAAATTAAGTTATAAACAGATATGAGTATGGAACAGATGCATGTACATGATGTTCACTGACTGTATAAAGGACATAGGTAGCGTTATAAGGATATGGTTTC
>JAPQNM010000025.1:4084866-4122366 GCA_029783475.1 Metacarcinus magister
GGAAAGCAAATAAGGGTAAGGAAAAGGGAAGTGAAAGCCAAGACAGGTCAAAGATACCAAGGAAGTGAGGAAATGAGGTGACCGGAACACAGAAAAGGAGGAGGCGATGAAATTGAAGAAGGAAGAAGGAAAGAAACTACTCTAAATTGGGACTGGAGAGAGAGAGAGAGAGAGAGAGAGAGAGAGAGAGAGAGAGAGAGAGAGAGAGAGAGAGAGAGAGAGAGAGAGAGAGAGAGAGAGAGAGAGAGAGAGAGAGAGAAACATACACCCTGCTCTCCCCTTAAAACGCCCTGCATCAGCCTCATACGCTATCTTGGGTGTCTATGATTCTTTATAGACCTAACATTAATAATAAAGACAATCAGTATGACATAAAGCCTACAGGAAAAAAAATAGCTTAAGTAACAACACTAATATAAAAAATACTACACGTCCATCTTTCTAATGCAAGAGTTGGTCAGTGTTTTCATTCTCTCATCTTTTCACTGGTAAATCCTGGAACTCGATGCCTCTATCGCTATATTGGTCAATCCTTCCGCACTGATATTCTTTGAGAGAGGTTGTAAAGCGTGATGTTTTTATATATACTTTTTTTTTTTATCCCTGTGCCTACCTCCCTTACCAATATAAAAAAAGATGAAACAACAATATCTAGAGGGAAGTAGAAACAGACGTTAATGGAAAATGTTTTTTTATGAAATATTTGAAGTAAACACAACCACAAAAATATAAAAATAAATCGTCCTTTTCTTATTTACAAACAAGTTCAGAAAAAAAAACACAAACTCAAGCATTATTACAGCTTTAAAAAAAACAACCAGAAAGATCGAATATAAAATAGAAGATTAGGAACAAAATCAAATACCACAACCGTAATTGGGTAAGAATTATGCAACAGATTAAATATTCCAAGAGTCAAGAGATGAAATGATAGAGAAAGGAGGCAAGTCTGAAGCAAGGATTTGTACGCTGTTACGCATTCCAGTTTTTTTTAGTTTTTTCTCTCTCTCTCTCTCTCTAATTTTATTCATATATTCAGATCCGGTTAACTTAAAACTTCCACAACAAGGGACCATCATCTTGTCCGTCTACTGAATCGCTGTTGACATCCACAGCCTCACATCACGTAGGAGCCGACACACGCGTGAAGGCAATGCAAGGAAGGGACAGAAAAAGAACACAAGACCAGTACATACACTATCTTATCACTATCTGTATCCAACTATCTTATCTTTATCCAATGTATTTGCTTTGAGTTGAAAGTTCATGCCCTTTTTTCTCCTCCTGAACAGATGATGAAAGGAGGCCAGAAGAAAGCAGCCTTCCTTCAGTCCTTCCCTTCCCTGCTGGCACCCTCCACGCCCCTCTCCCCGTCCTCCCTCCCACATCGTGTCTGCGTGTGTGTCCTGCTACTCTCAGCGATAGGGATTCCAGAAGGTGAGTAGGTGAATAAATATAAAAAAAATAATAATAAAGTAGATATTTAATGATCTTTCCCGTATTGAATAAGGTAAAGTGAAAATTCTCCTCCTCTCAGCCTTAAGAATTCCAATGATTTGCGAATAACAAGTGAATGATTTTTGTCCGTATTAAATGTGGTGATTTGATAATGGATAATTTGAGGTCATTATACAAATACATCGTTATGGTCTCATCTTTCAACAATGTATAAGAAGGAAACGTAAAACAAAAACAACAAGATAAGTTTGAATGACGTTTGAAGGAATGAGAAAGTTTATAGACTCGTTTGGAAGCTGGAAAGATATGGAAGAAGAAAAAGAAAATATTTATATAAGTAAAATATAAGTAACGTGACAAAATGAGACTTGCAGCGACTACGTTCAAGGGACACACCACGCCACAAGGACAAAGACAGACACAGACAAATATGGTAATGTAAGACTGGATGCGAGACAGAATGAAGAGAGTGAGTGAAGAGTCCGTACGTAATATAGTTTCCACACTTCACTCTTGCTCTGTTCCAGTTAGGTAAGTATAGAAGCAATGAACAAAAAATTCTTACTTCAGAAGAGATAGAGAAAAGTTTGGATTTATCTATTTTTTCACTTATTGTTTACAGTGTGAGTATCAGAGTGAGAGTTAGAAAAGTGTTGTTGAAGGAATAAGACAAATTTCACTTTACTGAAGGTACACACACACACACACACACACGCACACACGCACACACGCACACGCACACGCACACACACACACACACACACACACACTTACACACTTGATAATTAAGAGGCACGAGAATATGAAGTTGTTCCATTGACAGCACATCAAAGTCTGTAAATGTCGCAAGTTATATATCAATTCCTACAAATGGCAGCGCGTCTAGCTCTATTAGTTAATTGGAAAAATAAAAAAGTGTAATATGCGTTACTACTTATTTCCTGGGAGACAATTATAAAAGTAAACAATATTTTTCTTAGGAGATATATTTACACTAAAACGATCAAGGATACAATGGGATTCGAACAGTTATTAGCTAGTTTATCAGACAAGGACTTTACCACTGAGCCGCTGGGGAGCCTGGACACAATTCAGTTTAAAAAGTTACCGATTACTTGCACTCTCAAAGAAATTAATAGTAGTACAGCGGGAGGGAGATTATTCCAGATATTATAAGTAAAAGTTACGTGTGTGTATTTTTTATCATCAACAACATCATCATTATCATCATTATTATCAGTACTGAGTTAAAATTTCAAAAAGCTTCCTTCCGGCAAGAAATTGGATATGAAGCACTGATTGGTATTGTGTGTGTGTGTGTGTGTGTGTGTGTGTGTGTGTGTGTGTGTGTGTGTGTGTGTGTGTGTGTGTGTGTGTGTGTGTGTGTGTGTGTGTGTGTGTGTGTGTGTGTGTGTGTGTGTGTGTGTGTGTGTGTGTGTGTGTGTGTGTGTGTGTGTGTGTGTGTGTGTGTGTGTGTGTGTGTGTTAGTAATCCATTAAGATGTGCTTCATCATAATTCCAATTAAGTTCAGTCAATTTTGTTGCCATGTTCAATGACAAAAAGTAAACAAGAGTCTGAATATCTCTCTGATTCCTGTGTTTACTTTAAAAATTACGAGGCTGTCAATGTAACCAAAAAAAAAAAAAATGGCAGAGATAATATCCACAACATTTATACAAAAAAAAAAACATGCATAAAGAAAAAAAAACCATTCGTAAACAGAAAATCATCCCCGTTTTTTTTATTTATTATCCCTGTTTTTATTTATACTGAAAAGGTTACAGAACACATCAGAACGAAAAAAAAACAAAAAAACAGTAGCTTCAATTCCTTCCCTCAAGTGTCTTAATACCACAGCAAACTAAATGTCACACTGAAAGGCAGAGTTTCATAATTTATTAGTGAAAGGATGGATAGAGTGAAAACATTGATTCATCTTTGTGTTAGTAAAAGAGTGAAGAATAAGATGAAAAAAAAGCAAACATTAGTGCAGTGAGGCCACGGGAGGGAAGGGTAGGTGGAGTATGTAGAATATTATAAAAAAATTTCTATCACATTCAATCATATATGAAATCAAAATATTCTGTTACTAATATCAGTGACCAGACTTATACATCTCACGGCCATTCCCAGCCACCCTTCCACACCGAGTACGCTTGTCAAACACAATTAATATTTCAGTATCGGAAGGAAATATTCTAGTTGGTATAATTTAGTCTTGCTTTACTTCCAATGGTTGTTGAGTGCAATGTAAAGTAGATATATTGTAGCGTTACTGCCTCACCTCGACGCATAGAACAGGTGTGTATTTATAGGATTTGAATGGATACTTAATTGCTTTAGGGGAAAAATTATAGGCTTCACTGAGTTCTTGATTGTAGTAGTAGTAGTAGTAGTGGTAGTAGTAGTGGTAGTAGTAGTGGTAGTAGTAGTAGTGATAGTAGTAGTGATAGTACAGGAGGCAGTGATAGTATTTGTTAGTTGGTATGTAGTAGTTTGATTACAGCGAATAATTTCAATACTGTAGTTATGAATATACCACTACCACCCCCACCACCATTACCATCACAACAACGACAACAACAACAACGACAACGACAACAACAACAACGACAACAACAACAACAACAACAAACATTTTACTTTCAAGAACATCATCCTACATTACTTATTATGTTTCATAGTTTCAAAATATAGATAAAGAAAATCTAATGAGACTTAAAACAACCATGTGTGTGTGTGTGTGTGTGTGTGTGTGTGTGTGTGTGTGTGTGTGTGTGTGTGTGTGTGTGTGTGTGTGTGTGTGTG
This sequence comes from Metacarcinus magister, assembly GCA_029783475.1. NCBI lineage: Eukaryota > Metazoa > Arthropoda > Malacostraca > Decapoda > Cancridae > Metacarcinus > Metacarcinus magister. Next base: position 4,089,134 of record JAPQNM010000025.1, read on the forward strand.
TGTGTGTGTGTGTGTGTGTGTGCATTAAAGACGATGTAATCTCGTCCTGACGCTACGTTCATTATCGAAAAATAGACGACGAACCACAGTGAAAAATGTTGCCATAATGCACAACTTTTTTACTACATATTGTTATTCATAATTAATATTACTTCGTTCATGTTAGTATTCGTTCATTAAGACACAAATACAGCAAAAAAATAATGAGTGTAAATAGAAAACTTACATTCTTCACTCTAAACCTATTTTCAATTTTTATTTCCTAATCAATTTTCCTTCGTTTTTTTCATTGTCTGTGTTCGTTCAATAAGACACAAATACACCATAGAATCAAAGTTATGATCTTCCTTCTAAACATATTCTATTCTGTTATAAAGACTATTCAATTATCTTATTTTATTCTTGATTATTTTTACTTCGTTTTCTCTTTTCATTCAATAAGACATAAAAACAAAATACAATCGAATGGAAATAGAGTAGTTACGATCTTCTTTTTTAAACATATTCTTTTCTATTATAAAGACTATTCAATTAATCTATTTTTATTCCTGATTAGTTTATGTTATTTTCTGCTCGTTCAGTAAGACATAAATATAATATAATCAAGTCGGAATATAATAGTTTTGATTTTCTTCTTCCTAACTCTCTTTTGATCAGCGTTGTGTCATGGCGGGCCGAGTGCTCTCCATTAATCTGCTTCACGTACAGTGTTTGGTGGGCAAGGCTCGTGTGTGTACGTATGTGGTGGCACGGTACAGTACGTTATGGAATTAGGGTACGAAGGGAGTCCATACAGCGGCAAAAACGTGATGCAGTATTAGGTATATCACGCTAACTTTTACTTTATTTTTTCCGCCCATTTTTAAGATTCTTTTTTCAATGTTTTTCTTCTTATTTTTTTTTCTTTTGTCATAGTATCTTTTCATTTTTTTTTACAGGACTTTTCATCATTTTTTTTTTTAATTCACTTTTCTCAGGGTACTTTTTCTTTTACCATTACTCATCGCATTATCTTTCACAGTACTTTTTATCACTTTACTTTTCTCATAGTATCTTTTCTCACTTTACTCTCATCAAATCGCATTATTTTTCACAGTACTTTTTCACTTTTTTTTTAACAATACTCATATTCACAGGATTTTTTTCATCCTATTTTTTCATCAAACAACTTTTTTTCACAGTATTAATTTCGAGATAAAATTTTTGACAGTACTTTTTTTTCTCACAGTACAGTACAGTATTCCTACACATACACATCAGTACTATCAAGTATTATTTCGTACCAAAACAATGAGTATGCGATACACATTAACAATATTCATTAACGTATGAGTGTGGCTTAGCATTCCAAATTCAAGGATGGCAAGCAAGAATCAGCCACTCAAGAATAGGATAGGATAGAATATGATAGGATATAGGAGTCAGCTTACCTTACCAAGATGCAGTATCCTTCAGGACGTGGGCAGCCATGGCTCGTCTTTCCTTCGTCTTCATCATCAGGTAGAACAATTGAGCATCACACAGCGTTCCTTCCCTTACACTCAGCCGTCTAAGTGTGTTTTCAAGCTCATTGTCGTACGAGGGAGTCAATCTGTAGTTTATAAGTCAACATAAGTATCAACGAGAGTAAATGGAATACACGAGAAAGAGCATACAAAATGAAAAGTAAAATAATAATAGTAATGATAATTCCATCACAAAAGATCAATCATGTTACCACAAGATGAAGAAATACACGACAGTCAAAAAGAAACAAAATAAAACAGATTTATAGAAGTATACCTAAGAGAAGAACGCAGCTTACATAGGATGGAGAAGGAGGAGGAGGAGGAGGAGGAGGAGGAGGAGGAGGAGGAGGAGGAGGAGGAGGAGGAGGAGGAGGAGGAGGAGAAGAATAGAAGTATTAGGTCAGTGTATATTTATCTTCCTCTCAAAGAATTCCACAAGTTTTGGGATGATGGAAAATTGCTCCACACAACGCAACCTTCCCTTGGTTTTGTGTTTGTGTGTGTGTGTGTGTGTGTGTGTGTGTGTGTGTGTGTGTGTGTGTGTGTGTGTGTGTGTGTGTGTGTGTGTGTGTGTGTGTGTGTTTGTTTGCGTGTACATGTGTGGGTGTGTGTGTGTCAATATCTCAGTAAGGGTACAATCTAATATTCTTTCCTTTTTCCTTTCCCACATTCCTTTCGATCACTAACTAATTAAGGAGGAAGTAAAGAACACATCACCCACCATTAAACTTTCACTACACGCAGGACCAGAGCTGTAGGTCACGCCGAGCAACTGACGTCGTGGGATTCAAGATTCACTCCACTGACTGTCTTGGGTGAATTTGTTAAAAGGACACGTCATATTGGCCCCAACATACCCGTCACACGATACCAAACTATTTCTTACTGAATTAAATCAAAGCTGGTTATATAGTCACATACATACAGAGCTTCGTATACTCGTTGGAGGATGAAAATATTATGAAGGTTCTAATGTAAAGTTATGTATGACTGCTATAAGTAACTGTATTGACTATAATGATCAGAAAAATATTTATACTTTCTTTTTTTTCTCTCTCTCTCTCTCACGCACACACACACACGAATACAGATCTACAGATAAATTAATGTTTTCTTATTTTCTCACACCCTCAATCTTCCACTGACACGGATACGGATACGGAAAGCAGACATACATTACGGATAAACGGATGCCTCTCCTAGATAAACACACGGCCTAACCTGATCAATTCGTAGTTAAATTATAAAAAAAAAGGAGAAGAAAAGAATCACAGGTCAAGGTATAGTAAAGCAAGGTTGAAAGGCATGACTAGGAACCTACTCAGCGATCCCGTCTACCTTTAGGCACCTCTAACCTTCCAGCAGTGGCAGCCCGGCACCACGAGGCTTTCCTTCCCCCCTAATGTGCAGCGACGCGATAGTTAACTTGGAGAGGATCGCTTTTAAACACCAATGGGATTATTTGGGATAAAAACTGACCAGAGTAGCATTGGAAGTGAAGTGAAGGAAATGATTTTGGTATATCTTCACAAACAGAGGTAAAGAGAGGAGGAGATACTGAACTGAAATAAATATGAAAGGAATATTCTTGTCTTACGTTAAGGATTTATTTTATATTCATAACGCAATGCCTCACTCAGCTTTACATTTCATTTTTTTTTTTTGCTTTTTGTTGGGAAATTATTGCTCTTTTGACCTTTACTGTTATTGTGTGTGTGTGTGTGTGTGTGTGTGTGTGTGTGTGTGTGTGTGTGTGTGTGTGTGTGTGTGTGTGTGTGTGTGTGTGTGTGTGTGTGTGCGTGTGTGTGTGCGTGTGCGTGTGTGTTATACAAAATAATAATATACTACCATAACCCAAGTGTCTTCTGAGCCTCTGATTCTGCTTTTTGCTTGATGCTTGCTTGCGCTACTGTGTCTGTCTGTCTGTCTGTCTGTCTGTCTGTCTGTGTACCTTGAGTTGCTTGCGTGTTCTTAACGTATTGGTTTACTAGTGACGTACTGGGCGTTACTACTGTATAAGTGACTGGCTCCCTTGTCCGATTCTGTCATCACAAAAGGCTGGACACACCAAGCCTCAGACCACAGAACCGTACATGCAAAATTTGGTCCCCAGCTACCTGGGTAAGATTGAAGAAGATACACAGGGCTAGGGTGCACACACACACACACACACACACACACACACACACACACACACACACACACACACGCACACGCACACCCGCGCACGCACACAGGCACACGCACGCACACACACAGACACACACACACACACACACACACACCTGTGGGTCATTGGTTAACGTCCCTGCCTTACAACTAGCAAGGCGTGGGTTCGAACCCCGTTCAGGTCGCTAAGGAAGTGGCCTCCCTTTGAGCAAGGGGATGGGTGTGTGCAATGTGTGAGAGTTCTCAGTCTTACCCATAAATCCGTCTCTATGATCTCTGAGCTCCTTCGGGGAGGGCAATGGCTGACGAAAACGAGTCCAGCGCGTGATCCTCCAGACCATGGTGGATAACACACACAAACAGAGAGAGAGAGAGAGAGAGAGAGAGAGAGAGAGAGAGAGAGAGAGAGAGAGAGAGAGAGAGAGAGAGAGAGAGAGAGAGCAGGGATAGGTACGGTGAATAATAGGATTGGCAAGTGAGGGGGGGGAAGTATAAAGAGGAGAGGAGGTAAGACGAGCCGCCAGCCTCCCATCCTGCCTTCCGTCTGGCTAGGCCTCACTACTCACCAACTGACAAGTTTAGAGGCAACATCAAGGGCTAATACCAAGATACATTTGACTGTTCTACTCCAGTGGCTCCCAGAGTGTGAATGTCCGGTGGCGTCCCCTTTGTGTTACGATTGTGTTACCAGCCGTCACTACGGGTGTCAGGGTGTGATTACTTCATATTACCTGCTGATTACTTTTATGACCCGAGGCACAAAGACAAGAAACTCACGAGTGAAAAAATACAAATCAGAGAAGTGTTCCTGCCACAGGTGACAGGTGTTATGAGAGAGTAACAACGCCCCCGCTCGGCAACCTTACGAACTAGTTCAGCGACTGTATTGTCCTCTGCACTACACTGCCATCTGGCGGCGGATATCTGATCCCTTAATTATCGTTACCTATCGAAGCAGCTTGTTTAAATTCTTAGACTCTTTACGACAGTTAATTTGGTGAAGCAGCTCACTCATACTGACGATGCCTTGTGACGCCCAGCACACCAGCACACCAGCACGGCGTAAACATTACCATTACACCATTACACATCACTGTGACAACGTTAGCCTGAGTGTGTTCCCAGTAGGGTGGTGATACATGTGTCCCAGCGGGGGAACCTCGGCTCTAGTCCTTACTCGTCTCTATGAATTCATGTTTTGTGATGTTGTCTTGCAATGTTCACACCTTTGTCAATGTTGCAAAAATTATTATTTCTGTCTTATATCTTTAATATTTCGTTGATGTTGTGTAAGCTTAACTGTGACTGTATATGTGATTTCAATGTTATGGCAGAATGCTTATCAATTATCTCTCTCTTTCTCTCTTTCTCTCTTTCTCTCTCTCTCTCTCTCTCTCTCTCTCTCTCTCTCTCTCTCTCTCTCTCTCTCTCTCTCTCTCTCTCTCTCTCTCTCGTCTCTGCCCTGTCTATATGCATCATTGTCTTTTGCTTTCTCTTAATCTATTTGCCTTTTTGTTTTGCATGTTTCGTTTAATTATTTCTGCATGTACTATTTCCGTTTTCATTGTCTTTCCTTTACTTCCTCATACGACCATCATCTTCCACCTCATTCCATCGCAATTCAATTCTAACTTAACATTATCACCATTGTCTTGTGATTTGTTTCTTTTCGCTTATAAATAAATGTAAATGTACTTAATAATCTCCATCTACTTAACTAATATCATCAACCAACACCATATTGTGCCATTTCCCTTAACTTTCAAATATATGTACTTTATCTATCTTCATCTACCGCCTTCCATTCCTTATCTTATATTCTAACATCCATCTAACCTTGCAAACGTTACTCACTTCTTCTCCACTCTCATCCTTTCCTTCCCCTTCAACTAACACGCAACTTTCAAAAATTCTCTCTCTGTTCCTATTGTTTCCGTCTTTCCTTTTGCCTTCCTTCCCACACCTGCTATTCAGGCCGAGCTTACATCCAACTAGGGGCATCCGGCGTCCAGGTGCACAACGTTAAGGTGCCCCAGCCAGGTGTAGCGGGTCGGTCTGCCAAGCTGGAGTGTCTCTGGGCGGCGGGGGAGCGAGGATTTTACTCCGTGAGGTGGTACAAAAACGACGAGCAGTTCTACAGTTATGTACCCAAGAACAAGCCTCAGGTCAAGGTGGACCATCACATTAAAGGTGTCAGTGTGGAGGTAAGGTGTGTGTGTGTGTGTGTGTGTGTGTGTGTGTGTGTGTGTGTGTGTGTGTGTGTGTGTGTGTGTGTGTGTGTGTGTGTGTGTGTGTGTGTGTGTGTGTGTGTGTGCGCGTGTGGGTGTGTGTGTGTGCATGTATGAGTGCGTTGAAAGGATACACGACTAAACAGGACCAAAAGGAGACTCGTGTTTGCTGCCACTTCTCATGTCATCACACTAATTAAGGTAACACGGACCACCTCAACACCTCAACACCACAGCACCACAACACCACAGCACCACAACACCACAACACCACAGCACCACAACACCACAACACACCATTACAGAAAGTACAGCACAAACCCATCACCCACACTCCAGCCTCCCACCCTCACACCCACGCCATTAATGTACCAAAACGTTTTACCAAGCGTTACAAATCTCAAAAAAAGAAGAAAGGGTCTTTTTATGTAAAATGTGAATATCTTTTTAGACCCATAGATTCAGTACTTGCGCAAATGTTTTATAAATATTCACTCATATTTTGTCTACAGGTTTTTTAACACATTCACACACACTCACACACTCACACACACACACACACACACTCACACACACACTCACACACACATTCACACACACTCACACACACACACACACACACACACATCTTCACAAAGTTATGCTTCTTAAATATGTCATTTTTTCACAGTATATTGTTGTTACTTGCAAGAAATCTCATATTAAAACTTTGAAGAGAAAAAAGTCTCACAAGACGAAAACACCAACAACAATAAATAATTACTCTAACCACTATGAAAACCTGAATATTTAAAGAATAGGAATAAAAACGTGTAAAAAATCCCTATATATCGTCTTATACGGCTGTTTAAAATAAATAAATTGAAGTAGAATCCTTACACTTATATCCTTTTGGTACATTAACATCGGAAGCACACTTAAATCACGTAACAACAGATTCCATAAAGGTCACTTCAGTATACAGATAGTGCACATTTCTAAACAAAGGGTATCCAGTAGTGTATAATACCAGTGTATGACAAAACTGTATAACTTAAACTATATATGTATAAAAAATATCAAAAAACTCTACACACAACAAAATACACAGATGAAAAAGATATCCAATACTATATAACACAACTGTATGCATTTCCTCTTCTACTACTGTTACATCTACTGTTACCACTACCACTACTACCACTACTACTACTACTACCAACGACACCACTACTGCTACTACCACTACAATGCAACAACAACAAAAAAAACATTTGAAAACACCTCACCCAAAGACACCCAACTCAAATGTTCTTACCAGTCGCTGTCGTCCTCTCCACCAGCTTTCCCAGTCCGACGAGCAGGTGGTGACCCTGAGGGAGCTGCGGCTGGACTCTGAAGGCGTGTATCGGTGTGAGGTGATGAGCGAGAGTCCTTACTTCGAGTCCTCGTTCGCCTCTAGCAACCTCACTGTGGTAGGTAAGTGAAGGGAGGATGAGAAGGAGGAGGGGCATGGAGATGGAGGAAAAGAAGGAGGAAGGAAAGAAAAGAGAGAGAGAGAAGAGAGAGAGATAACTTAACCATACCTCCACCACACAAACACCATTACGTAACCAAACAAAAGGGTCCAGACTATAGCTTGTAATCAATAATACAGTTGTTTATCTTTCCTTCCCTCCTACGTAGCGATGCCTGACGCCCCGACGCTGGCTGGACTGAGACCAAGTTACCGCGTGGGCGAGACTCTTAATGTGACTTGCATCGCTCATGACTCACGCCCACCCGCCCGTCTTGTCTTCACCATGAATAGGGAGACAATCACGGTGAGTTCTTCCCTTCTACTGATAAACTCTGCATGAAACTCTCTACCTGAAGCTGTATTTCCACCTTCCTACGACTTGAACTCATTAAAGAGAGGAATATCAAGACACCTGCAACCTTAATTTTACCTCCCTTTTTATTACTCTCTTTTTCTATGGTGAACTGCAATCGCAAGCGGACTTTTTTTTATAGCCCTTTGCCGGTTCTCTAATAGCATTAAAAAATATATATTAATGTGTATTCCTTCGTATACATAACTGTCTTTCTTTCTGTCTCTCTTAGCATACACTCAACACCACTTTAAGTATCTTCTTTTTTTTCTTTTTTTCCCTTGTCTACATTCTTCCCTTGCATTTTTCTTGCATTCAAACTTCAATCGTCATCAGTGAGAGAGTTAATTCACTGTTATTATTATTTTTTTCTTTTTTTCAATTATTTCTCATTGTAGAAGAGTAAGAGTAAGTGTATATTAGCATAAACATACACAGTTATTATTGTCTTGTCATTCGCCAACATTTCCAAATTGCAATGTTCATGTTCAAAGCGATTAATTTAACAAAGCTTGGAAATGTTCAAACCATTCCAATTTCCAGAGTCAAGGATCCAGTTATCATTATTGTTGATATTATTATTATCTACCTCCTACCACTCTTTCTACAGGTATAGATAACTAACATTGTAAATACGTATTAACACTTACATAGCAGCGCTGGTATCAGGTAACAGACAGTAATCCTCTTCTTAACACACGGTATTATCACTACAAAATATACATGAACGCGCGATGGATAGGCAAGGTGAGGTGAGGTGTGGTTTGCAGTGTTCAGATGGAATTAAGTATAAACACATCGGCTTCTCTACCCTCCCCGATGCACCGCTGGCTTCTGTCGACACCTCAAGGCTAGCTAGGCAAGGGTGTAATACTAGGTCTTGCCAGATAGTGAATGTTAGGTTATGTTATTCCTTGAAATTAATAATGTAATCTAACTTTTATTAATATATTCTTTAACGCCACGCTGTTATGAATGCATGTACTACAACAGGTTACGTAATAATTCCTTGCTTTACGAGGTTTTAGTAATTATTAGTTTTATTAACTATATAGCAACACTGTCAGTCATGTTTGCTAGCCTGAACCGGATATGCAAGAGAGCGACCACCTTTTCCTTACCAAGCCATTCGTCTCATTATGATTATGGTTTTAATCGCCAAATATAACCAGAGTTGATAATTATTAATACACCAAAACGGCAAATCCTATTACTACTGACTCGTGAAGTAAGGCAGAGGAAGGCTGAAAGGTTGGTACGAGACGGCTGCCTGGTGCTTCGAACGTCTGAACAACACGTAATGACCGAGTGAGTGAGTGAGTGAAACAGCTGACTCCACTTGGTAACTGCGTGGAGGAGGGGAGGAGGAGGGGAGAGGTAGTGGTAGTGGTAGTGGTAGTGGTGGTGGTAGTAGTAGTAGTAGTAGTAGTAGTAGTAGTAGTAGTAGTAGTAGAATTAAGAAATCTTCCATCTGTTATCAGTGCAGTAACCTGGTGTAATGATATACTGTATAAAGTTACCACCTAAACACCTAACACCGTGCTAACTCAGTGCTATGAGTCCACTGTCAGCGGCTATCATCTTGAACACAGCTAACCTTCATCCCAGCACTGTGAGGACAACGTAAGTGGCAATGCAGTAACACTTAATAGTCCATAGAGGGGCTCCTGGTAAGGATTTATATTATGAGGCAAACATTATACACAATATCTTCAAGGGTATCTGTACAACCTTACTCCAGTGTTAGCACATAGTGTCTGCCACAACAGCCTCGGCCCTGAGTGAATGTTCTCCTCGATACCAGTCATTAGTACTCCTGCACTGCCTCCCTTAATGCCTCCGAGAAACCTGTTACAACCACACCCTCAGGTCGGTGTTGCTAGGGTGGAATAAGAAGACAGACGAATATACTAGGACTGTGGCTTCAAGACATTCTTTGACATTCCTCTGGCGTAGCATAAACTTTTTCCGTCGTAGCTAAAGTAGACATACACACTTAACACACTTACAGGAGGGCAGGATTGCTGGCCTTCCGTCCTTGCCGTTCAGCGAAGTCACAACTCCTAGACTTATATCCGCACTAATTATGTGCTTGATGAGCTGGGTTTCAGTGTGAAATGAGGATCTAATGGTCTTCGTTTAGTTAGGAAATTCAAACCCGGACCCCTCAATTATAAGCTGAACTCGCTAACACAACGCCGCCTGCCTTTATAAGCTACATATATAAAGTTAAACTGAATAAGTATCTAACCTTTACTTAACCTTCACCTGATCAAGACGCATCACACTACTAACAATGGTAACCTAACAACCCTAACATGCTTCTCACCCAGGCGGAGTCCGGAAGGGTGAGGACATTGCCGCCGCGGGAGGGGAGGTACCCTGGGGTATACGACACCACAGCGGTACTGGAGCGGCCCATCGGCAGGAGACTGGTGCCCTCTCTCAGCCTGGTGTGCCGCGCAGAGGTTCTCTCCCTCGCCACGCAGGTCGAGGCCAACGTGGAGGTACACGAGCACTCAGGGTCAGCGCCACTCTTTCTACTTAACACAGGTGAGACACAGCTTTGCACACTGTCCTTCCTTCAGGTACAATTAAGCTTTTTAGTATGAGTTGAGACTTTCACGCTGTTGGTGCTTGAGTTAAGACTTCCAGCTAACTAATGAACCCAACGTAAGATGAGTTTACAGGCTTCTAAAGTTTTCATAATGAGATGAACTGCTTTAGATGAGGTGAGCTGGAAGTGGCAGTAATTGCACATTCTATAAAGGGTCACTTGTTGATGGCGGGTGAAGGTAGGAACGCGGGGCAAAGGATTGACTGACCCTTTCGTCTCCTACAGGTTCTGGCCTTAGCCCCGCCCTCCCCGCACTGCTGCTGCCACCCCTGCTGCTCACCTCCTTCACACAGCTGCTCATGGTCTGCAGCTGATTGCCCCGTCTGGATGTCTCAGCTGTAGCTCAACACACACACACACACACATACACACACACACACACACACACACACACACACACACACACACACACACACACACACACACACACACACTCAAGGTCTATCCCTCCACCACACCCTCCAGTCCTGCTTGAATATCTAAGAAGAGCAAGGCGCCGTCTGTCCCTGCAGCCTCCCCCGAACATTCCCTCGAAACTCCATGACACATCTGCCTGAAACCTGATTCTCCTTACCTTTCTCCATTCTCTCTCTCTCTCTCTCTCTCTCTCTCTCTCTCTCTCTCTCTCTCTCTCTCTCTCTCTCTCTCTCTCTCTCTCTCTCTCTCTCTCTCTCTCTCTCTCTCTCTCTCTCTCTCTCTCTCTCTCTCTCTCATCTTTTATTTCCTTCCCTCCTCGCTTTCTTTCCCCATCACGTCCTCTCTTCATCCCCTCTGCCAGTTTTCTTTTCCTTTCTCTCTCCGCTTCACATCTCCTTACCGATTTTCCACATTCCTCCTCCTCCTCCTCCTCCTCCCTCCTCCTCCTCCTCCTTCAGGCCCTAAGCTTCCACCACCCACCACCACCCACCACCCACCTCCCACCTTCTCCCGCTGTGACCTTGCAAAGCATTCACGGAAATCAGAATACGGAAGAAGGAAAAAAAAATAGCGACAACTACTTCACTATTATCAATGACATAAATCCTTCTCACTTGCTCAGTTAGATTTCCCTTTCCTCTAAAGTCTATTTGGAGAGGAAAAAAGACCTATCTCTATCTCTATTTCCCTCACGCTCGTTCTCTCTCCCTCTCTCCCTCTCTCTCTCTCTCTCTCTCTCTCTCTCTCTCTCTCTCTCTCTCTCTCTCTCTCTCTCTCTCGACCTAATCCTTCAACACCATCTTTGCCAACTCTAAAGAATGGATTACAAGCACATTTGACACGAGGATAGATAATTAGATTCAGTTTCATGGCTTACTACCAACAACACTCGCAAGGAAACGCACTTAAGATGAAGAAAGAAGAGGAGGAGGAGGAGGAGGATTACACAGAATGATGCTAAATATATAACAGGTGGTTTGTTAGGCTTCAAGACTTTATATGCTGTGCCAACACTTACTAGGAATTCTAGAAGTCTCATTTACATGGAAGTGGAGAGACTAGGGCAATGGGGGGGAGGAGGAGGAGGAAGAGATGGCGGTGAAAGAGGAGGATGAGAAGGTGGTAGTGGAGGAGGAGGAGGAGGAGGCTCACGAAGGTAAGTTGGAAGGAAAGTCTCCTGAGAAATTTATTGGGCTAACAAGAGGATGGACCATCGTAGATCTTTTGGGCCAAACTTATAAAAGTGTTGGGGAAAAGTTCTGATTTCCGACAGAGAGAGAGAGAGAGAGAGAGAGAGAGAGAGAGAGAGAGAGAGAGAGAGAGAGAGAGAGAGAGAGAGAGAGAGAGAGAGAGAGAGAGAGAGAGAGAGAGAGAGAGAGAGAGAAGAAAAAAAATATCACTTATAGAAACACTCTGATGCACAACAAAGAACTCAATCCACAATCACCAGGACGAGGCAGTTTGGACTCTATATATCACTGTCCTAATGTCTGGTGTCCACTTTACCAGCATAACACAACACAGTGAGCCAGTCTTCTCTCCTGATAACTCCGCCATAACACTGAGCTACAGGCAAGGTAAGGCAAGGCAAGGCAAGGCAAGGCAAGGCAAGGCAAGGCAAGGCAAGGCAAGGCAAGGCAGCATCACCTTGCATAATGAAAAACCTTTGAAGAAAATTTTGTAGCCAGAAAACTGTACAAATTATAAACAAAAACCTTGAAATATACAAGAGGATTATTTTGAATTCTTACATTGCTCATCATAACGTACATACATACATACATACATACATATATACATACATACAATCCCATCCACAACTATGTATTCGTAGGATCTGTAGGACTCGGTGTGAAGGATGTTACGTGTTTGTGCAGGATTACGCCGTCACAGGAGATGGTAAGAGATTTGATGTTAATATGTTAGCATTAATGAAGCAGACAAAATAGAATTAAAAATATCAGTTTATACGCAGGTGTGCTCATTTGCTTTTCTTAATTTCAGGATAAGAATCAGAGCTTAAACTTTAAAAAGAAATAGTGAATGTGTTGATCCACTTTTGTTTTTTTGCGTTTGAGTTTTCCATACGTGAATGTGTGTGAACATAGGTTGTTGTAGGAATGGTACGAGTATTATGTTAAGTTTCAACAACCTGTAAGCTCTTGGACAGTCTTTATTTTCATTATAAAAGTCAAGGTTTATATAAATAGTCCGAAATACACAAGGAAATCACAACGTATTAGTGTCAAATAATGTCTGCTTGATTTTACTTAACTAATTCAGTTCATCTTATATACAATGTCAACTCTTAAGAAATCAAACTTTTTCATTATAAGTTACAACTCTTTATCCTTTTAAAGAATAACACAACTATACCAGTAAATAAGAATATATGAAGTGTTTTATTTTTTCATATGCTATAATAACACATTGTAGGTTACCGTTATAATAAGATAGACAAGAAATCCCCAAGAATACTCAGCATAATCCATTGTGTTTGTTCTAAGACAACAAATATATCACAAGCACGATGAGGTCATTACAACCTCATTGACCTTGTATGTAAAATTTCTATTGATAAACCTAAAGATCTCATTTATTTTTATTCCTATTCCTTTACTTAATGATGTGTAGGCCTATTAAATGTGGCAGGACTGTATGCCTTATCATATATATATATATATATATATATATATATATATATATATATATATATATATATATATATATATATATATATATATATATATATATATTTTAAACACTTCTCGACAGTATCATGACATAGAGCCACAATAAACACCATGCATAGAAGCAAACCCAACCCATAACTCCATGATGCAACCCACTACAACCACGGACAACTGTACACAACCTTATCACGTGTTTACCGCTCGCCACTTCTCATTTCAAACCAATCAAGGCCACGCGCTTCACTCACGGTCGAAGCTTCTCTCCTTCTCCCCACAAATCACCACACAGAATCAAGGCTCATTTTTTCAACCTTTACACCCTTTCAACACCACGTTAACAAGGTATTTGAAACTCCTCAAAGACGCTGCAATGTAATGGAGGTCGCATGGTTTAGTGGCTCGTGGCTTCAGGTTGCGAGTTCGATCCTGGCTCACGGCAGTTCATGGTGAGAGGGGCAACGCTCTTCCGTTAACCCTAGCAGTTATATATAGTCTATAGATACCTAGTTCGCGGGAATCGTTTAATCAGCTTCCGTGTAATGCCCCCACCAGGAGGCATTCAAACCACACTGTCCTGCCTTCACACACTACCGTCACCACAACCTTCCACTTACTATCACCACCACAGCACACCACAGCTTGAACCCTCATCACATTCAATTCAGCTCCAAGATCACCTACCTATTATTAGAATATATGGACGCGGAGAATGACAACAGTGTGCTGCTGCCCTGAGGTAGTATAGTCCGACAGATCTTAGCAGAGCTTTCTGGTGGGACAGAATCCAGTCTTCCCATGGGTCCAACGTTGCCATGTCTACGTGAACTAGCCAGTTAGAACTTGATGTACATAAGTAAAGGGCATATAAAATGTTTTAACGAAAATCCATGCAAAATAAAATATAAAAAAATCATGTATAAAATAAAAGTTAACGTGCTACGCTTACGATATTCATTTGAATATCGAAGCGCGGCATACATTTTTTACAGTGTTGCTTGGAAAACGTTATCACTTTTATCAACGTTCACCGTAGTTCTTATTAAGGTAAATGATGCAATAACTGTGTTCTAAATACAATATGAAGGAATATAGCAATAAAATGAGGTATTTCCTATATAAAATTAATATTGTAAACTCCCTTCAAACGGCAGCACTCATTTTTCAACCTCAGGACAGGTCACCTGTTAAGCGCGTACACACACACACACACACACACACACACACACACACACACACACACACACACACACACACACACACACACACACACACACACACACATCCTTTTTCCATAAACATGAATTTCTTCCTCATTTTTTCGAAAGCTATTAGAGATATTGGAAATATAATTGCAGCATCTGATAGACCTAATTAAACTCTAAAACTGTCATTATGAATATTTGTTCTATGACTAATAATTACGCAGTAAAATGATACCGTATATTTATATAAAAACATGACTTTCCTCCTCATTTTCTCGACAGCTATTAGAGATATTGGAAATATCATTGCAGCATTGGATACACCTAATTAAACTGTAAAACTTTCATTATGAATATTTGTTTTATGACTAATAATTACGCAGTAAAATGAAACTTAATATTTATATAAAAACATGACTTTCCTCCTCATTTTCTCGAAAGCTATTAGAGATATTAGAAATATCATTGCAGCATCTGATACACCTAATTAAATTGTACAACTGATATTATGAATATTTGTTCTATGACTAATAATTACGCAGTAAAATTAAACTTTATATTTATATAAAAACATGACTTTCCTTCTCATTTTCCCGAAAGCTATTAGAGATATTCGAAATATCATTGCAGCATCTGATAGACCTAATTAAACTGTACAACTGTAATTATGAATATTTGTTCTATGACTCATAATTACGCAGTAAAATGAAACTTAATATTTATATAAAAACATGACTTTCCTCCTCATTTTCTCGAAAGCTATTAGAGATATTGGAAATATCATTGCAGCATCTGATACAACTAATTAAATTGTACAACTGATATTATGAATATTTGTTCTATGACTAATAATTACGCAGTAAAATTAAACTTTATATTTATATAAACACATGACTTTCCTTCTCATTTTCCCGAAAGCTATTAGAGATATTCGAAATATCATTGCACCATCTGATAGACCTAACTAAACTGTACAACTGTAATTATGAATATTTGTTCTATGACTCATAATTACGCAGTAAAATAAAACTTTATATTTATATAAAAACAAGACTTTCCTCCTCATTTTCTCGAAAGCTATTAGAGATATTGGAAATATCATTGCAGCATCTGATGGACCAAATTAAACTGTACAACTGATATTATGAACATTTGTTGTATGACTAATAATTACGCAGTAAAATAAAACTTTATATTTATATAAAAACATGACTTTCCTCCTCATTTTCTCGAAAGCTATTAGAGATATTGGAAATATCATTGCAGCATCTGATAGACCTAATTAAATTGTACAACTGATATTATGAATATTTGTTCTATGACTAATAATTACGCAGTAAAATGAAACTTTATATTTATATAAAAACATGACTTTCCTTCTCATTTTCCCAAAAGCTATTAAAGATATTGGAAATATCATTGAAGCATCTGATAGCCCTAATTAAACTGTACAACTGTAATTATGAATATTTGTTCTATGACTCATAATTACGCAGTAAAATGAAACTTAATATTTATATAAAAACATGACTTTCCTCCTCATTTTCTCCAAAGCTATTAGAGATATTGGTAATATCATTGCAGCATCTGATATACGAAATTAAATTGTACAATTGATATTATGAATATTTGTTGTATGCCTAATAATTACGCAGTAAAATTAAACTTTATATTTATATAAAAACATGACTTTCCTTCTCATTTTCCCGAGAGCTATTAGAGATATTCGAAATATCATTGCAGCATCTGATAGACCTAATTAAACTGTACAACTGTAATTATGAATATTTGTTCATTGACTCATAATTACGCAGTAAAATAAAACTTTATATATATATAAAAACAAGAATTTCCTCCTCATTTTCTCGAAAGCTATTAGAGATATTGGAAATATCATTGCAGCATCTGATGGACCAAATTAAACTGTACAACTGATATTATGAATATTTGTTGTATGACTAATAATTGCAGTAAAATAAAACTTTATATTTATATAAAAACATTAATTTCCTCCTCATTTCCTCGAAAGCTATTAGAGATATTGGAAATATCATTGCAGCATCTGATACACCTAATTAAATTGTACAACTGATA
The DNA here is from genome assembly GCA_029783475.1 of Metacarcinus magister. Lineage (NCBI taxonomy): Eukaryota > Metazoa > Arthropoda > Malacostraca > Decapoda > Cancridae > Metacarcinus > Metacarcinus magister. The sequence continues at coordinate 4,105,912 of JAPQNM010000025.1, forward strand.
TTATGAATATTTGTTCTATGACTAATAATTACGCAGTAAAATTAAACTTTATATTTATATAAAAACATGATTTCCTTCTCATTTTCCCAAAAGCTATTAGAGATATTGGAAATATCATTGCAGCATCTGATAGACCTAATTAAACTGTACAACTGTAATTATGAATATTTGTTCTATGACTCATAATTACGCAGTAAAATAAAACTTTATATTTATATAAAAACATGACTTTCCTCCTCATTTTCTCGAAAGCTATTAGAGATATTGGAAATATCGTTGCAGCATCTGATGGACCAAATTAAACTGTACAACTGATTTTATGAATATTTGTTGTATGACTAATAATTACGCAGTAAAATAAAACTTTATATTTATATAAAAACATGACTTTCCTCCTCATTTTCTCGAAAGCTATTAGAGATATTGGAAATATCATTGCAGCATCTGATACACCTAATTAAATTGTACAACTGATATTATGAATATTTGTTCTATGACTAATAATTACGCAGTAAAATTAAACTTTATATTTATATAAAAACACGACTTTCCTTCTCATTTTCCCGAAAGCTATTAGAGATATTGGAAATATCATTACAGCATCTGATAGACCTAATTAAACTGTACAACTATAATTATAAATATTTGTTCTATGACCAATAATTACGCAGTAAAATTAAACTTTATATTTATATAAAAACATGATTTCCTTCTCATTTTCCCAAAAGCTATTAGAGATATTGGAAATATCATTGCAGCATCTGATAGACCTAATTAAACTGTACAACTGTAATTATGAATATTTGTTCTATGACTCATAATTACGCAGTAAAATGAAACTTAATATTTATATAAAAACATAACTTTCCTTCCTCATTTTCTCGAAAGCTATTAGAGATATTGGAAATATTTTTACAGAATCTGATAGACCTAATTAAAATCTACTACTGTCATTATGAATATTTGCTCTAGTACTAATATATACTGAATTTTACTTTTTTTGAAATTACTTTCTTCCTCATTTTCTCGAAAGCTATTAGAGATATTGGAAATATCATTGCACCATCTGATACACCTAATTCAACTGTACAACTGTCATTATGAATATTTGTTCTATGACTAATAATTACGCAGTAAAATAAAACCGTATATTTATATAAAAACATGACTTTCCTCCTCATTTTCTCGAAAGCTATTAGAAATTGGAAATATCATTGCAGCATTTGATACACCTAATTAAACTGTACAACTGATATTATGAATATTTGTTCTATGACTAATAATTACGCAGTAAAATTAAACTTAATATTTATATAAAAACATGACTTTCCTCCTCATTTTCTCGAAAGCTATTAGAGATATTGGAAATATCATTGCAGCATCTGATACACCTAATTAAATTGTACAACTGATATTATGAATATTTGTTCTATGACTAATAATTACGCAGTAAAATTAAACTTTATATTTATAAAAAACCTTGACTTTCCTTCTCATTTTCCCGAAAGCTATTAGAGATATTGGAAATATTATTGCAGCATCTGATAGACCTAATTAAACTGTACAACTATAATTATGAATATTTGTTCTATGATTCATAATTACGCAGTAAAATGAAACTTAATATTTATAAAAAAACATGACTTTCCTCCTCATTTTCTCGAAAGCTATTAGAGATATTGGAAATATCATTGCAGCATCTGATAGACCTAATTAAACTGTACAACTGATATTATGAATATTTGTTCTATGACTAATAATTACGCAGTAAAATTAAACTTAATATTTATATAAAAACATGACTTTCCTCCTCATTTTCCCGAAAGCTATTAGAGATATTGGAAATATCATTGCAGCATCTGATAGACCTAATTAAACTGTACAACTGTAATTATGAATATTTGTTCTATGACTCATAATTACGCAGTAAAATAAAACTTTATATTTATATAAAAACATGACTTTCCTCCTCATTTTCTCGAAAGCTATTAGAGATATTGGAAATATCATTGCAGCATCTGATGGACCAAATTAAACTGTACAACTGATTTTACGAATATTTGTTGTATGACTAATAATTACGCAGTAAAATAAAACTTTATATTTATATAAAAACATGACTTTCCTCCTCATTTTCTCGAAAGCTATTAGAGATATTGGAAATATCATTGCAGCATCTGATACACCTAATTAAATTGTACAACTGATATTATGAATATTTGTTCTATGACTAATAATTACGCAGTAAAATTAAACTTTATATTTATATAAAAACATGACTTTCCTTCTCATTTTCCCGAAAGCTATTAGAGATATTGGAAATATCATTGCAGCATCTGATAGACCTAATTAAACTGTACAACTATAATTATAAATATTTGTTCTATGACTAATAATTACGCAGTAAAATTAAACTTTATATTTATATAAAAACATGATTTCCTTCTCATTTTCCCAAAAGCTATTAGAGATATTGGAAATATCATTGCAGCATCTGATAGACCTAATTAAACTGTACAACTGTAATTATGAATATTTGTTCTATGACTCATAATTACGCAGTAAAATGAAACTTAATATATATATAAAAACATGACTTTCCTCCTCATTTTCTCGAAAGCTATTAGAGATATTGGAAATATCATTGCAGCATCTGATAGACCTAATTAAACTGTACAACTATAATTATAAATATTTGTTCTATGACCAATAATTACGCAGTAAAATTAAACTTTATATTTATATAAAAACATGATTTCCTTCTCATTTTCCCAAAAGCTATTAGAGATATTGGAAATATCATTGCAGCATCTGATAGACCTAATTAAACTGTACAACTGTAATTATAAATATTTGTTCTATGACTCATAATTACGCAGTAAAATGAAACTTAATATTTATATAAAAACATAACTTTCCTTCCTCATTTTCTTGAAAGCTATTAGAGATATTGGAAATATTTTTACAGAATCTGATTGACCTAATTAAAATCTACTACTGTCATTATGAATATTTGCTCTAGTACTAATATATACTGAATTTTACTTTTTTTGAAATTACTTTCTTCCTCATTTTCTCGAAAGCTATTAGAGATATTGGAAATATCATTGCTCCATCTGATACACCTAATTCAACTGTACAACTGTCATTATGAATATTTGTTCTATGACTAATAATTACGCAGTAAAATAAAACCGTATATTTATATAAAAACATGACTTTCCTCCTCATTTTCTCGAAAGCTATTAGAAATTGGAAATATCATTGCAGCATTTGATACACCTAATTAAACTGTACAACTGATATTATGAATATTTGTTCTATGACTAATAATTACGCAGTAAAATGAAACTTAATATTTATATAAAAACATGACTTTCCTCCTCATTTTCTCGAAAGCTATTAGAGATATTGGAAATATCATTGCAGCATCTGATACACCTAATTAAATTGTACAACTGATATTATGAATATTTGTTCTACGACTAATAATTACGCAGTAAAATTAAACTTTATATTTATATAAAAACATGACTTTCCTTCTCATTTTCCCGAAAGCTATTAGAGATATTGGAAATATCATTGCAGCATCTGATAAACCTAATTAAACTGTACAACTGTAATTATGAATATTTGTTCTATGATTCATAATTACGCAGTAAAATGAAACTTAATATTTATAAAAAAACATGATTTCCTTCTCATTTTCCCGAAAGCTATTAGAGATATTGGAAATATCATTGCAGCATCTGATAGACCTAATTAAACTGTACAACTATAATTATAAATATTTGTTCTATGACTAATAATTACGCAGTAAAATTAAACTTTATATTTATATAAAAACATGATTTCCTTCTCATTTTCCCAAAAGCTATTAGAGATATTGGAAATATCATTGCAGCATCTGATAGACCTAATTAAACTGTACAACTGTAATTATGAATATTTGTTCTATGACTCATAATTACGCAGTAAAATGAAACTTAATATTTATATAAAAACATGACTTTCCTCCTCATTTTCTCGAAAGCTATTAGAGATATTGGAAATATCATTGCAGCATCTGATACACCTAATTCAACTGTACAACTATAATTATAAATATTTGTTCTATGACCAATAATTACGCAGTAAAATTAAACTTTATATTTATATAAAAACATGATTTCCTTCTCATTTTCCCAAAAGCTATTAGAGATATTGGAAATATCATTGCAGCATCTGATAGACCTAATTAAACTGTACAACTGTAATTATAAATATTTGTTCTATGACTCATAATTACGCAGTAAAATGAAACTTAATATTTATATAAAAACATAACTTTCCTTCCTCATTTTCTTGAAAGCTATTAGAGATATTGGAAATATTTTTACAGAATCTGATTGACCTAATTAAAATCTACTACTGTCATTATGAATATTTGCTCTAGTACTAATATATACTGAATTTTACTTTTTTTGAAATTACTTTCTTCCTCATTTTCTCGAAAGCTATTAGAGATATTGGAAATATCATTGCACCATCTGATACACCTAATTCAACTGTACAACTGTCATTATGAATATTTGTTCTATGACTAATAATTACGCAGTAAAATAAAACCGTATATTTATATAAAAACATGACTTTCCTCCTCATTTTCTCGAAAGCTATTAGAAATTGGAAATATCATTGCAGCATTTGATACACCTAATTAAACTGTACAACTGATATTATGAATATTTGTTCTATGACTAATAATTACGCAGTAAAATGAAACTTAATATTTATATAAAAACATGACTTTCCTCCTCATTTTCTCGAAAGCTATTAGAGATATTGGAAATATCATTGCAGCATCTGATACACCTAATTAAATTGTACAACTGATATTATGAATATTTGTTCTACGACTAATAATTACGCAGTAAAATTAAACTTTATATTTATATAAAAACATGACTTTCCTTCTCATTTTCCCGAAAGCTATTAGAGATATTGGAAATATCATTGCAGCATCTGATAGACCTAATTAAACTGTACAACTGTAATTATGAATATTTGTTCTATGATTCATAATTACGCAGTAAAATGAAACTTAATATTTATAAAAAAACATGACTTTCCTCCTCATTTTCTCGAAAGCTATTAGAGATATTGGAAATATCATTGCAGCATCTGATACACCTAATTAAGTTGTACAACTGATATTATAAATATTTGTTCTATGACTAATAATTACGCAGTAAAATTAAACTTTATATTTATATAAAAACATGATTTCCTTCTCATTTTCCCAAAAGCTATTAGAGATATTGGAAATATCATTGCAGCATCTGATAGACCTAATTAAACTGTACAACTGTAATTATGAATATTTGTTCTATGACTCATAATTACGCAGTAAAATAAAACTTTATATTTATATAAAAACATGACTTTCCTCCTCATTTTCTCGAAAGCTATTAGAGATATTGGAAATATCATTGCAGCATCTGATGGACCAAATTAAACTGTACAACTGATATTATGAATATTTGTTGTATGACTAATAATTACGCAGTAAAATAAAACTTTATATTTATATAAAAACATGACTTTCCTCCTCATTTTCTCGAAAGCTATTAGAGATATTGGAAATATCATTGCAGCATCTGATAGACCTAATTAAACTGTACAATTGTCATTATGAATATTTTTTCTATGACTAATAATTACGCAGTAAAATGAAACTTAATATTTATATAAAAACATGAATTTCCTCCTCATTTTCCCGAAAGCTATAAGAGATATTGGAAATATCATTGCAGCATCTGATACACCTAATTAAACTGTACAACTGTGATTATGAATATTTGTTCTATGACTAATAATTAAGCAGTAAAATTAAACTTAATATTTATATAAAAACATGACTTTCCTCCTCATTTTCCCGAAAGCTATTAGAGATATTGGAAATATGATTGTAGCATCTGATACACCTAATTAAACTGTACAATTATCATTATGAATATTTGTTCTATGACTAATAATTACGCAGTAAAATGAAACTTAATATTTATATAAAAACATGAATTTCCTCCTCATTTTCCCGAAAGCTATTAGAGATATTGGAAATATCATTGCAGCATCTAATACACCTAATTAAACTGTACAACTGTCATTATGAATATTTGTTCTATGACTAATAATTACACAGTAAAATGAAACTCAATATTTATTTATAAACATGACTTTCCTCCTCATTTTCTCGAAAGCTATTAGAGATATTGGAAATATCATTGCAGCATCTGATACACCTAATTAAACTGCTGGATAGACACCACTTCTAAGAAGGGCACGAGAGTTCGGGTACCCAGTGGGAAAGGTTCCCGCTGGATAATTCTGCACGCCGGCACCAGGAACCTAACCCTTCCTTACCTTCCAAGCTAAGAATGTCGGCGACTATCACGATCAGATGAACGCAGAAACCTTTGAGAAGTGGTTCAAGACACAACTGTTGCCGAATATTCCTCCATCTTCAGTCATCGTAATGGATAACGCACCCTATCACTCCAGGAAAATCGATAAACCACCATTAGCATCAAACAGCAAAGCAACCATAAGAGAATGGCTGGAGAGGAAGGGTGTTGCAGTACCCGATGGTATACTGAAAGTTCAGCTCATGAAACTTGCGGTTGAACACACCACTGCTGCCGATACAAGTTACGTCATCGACAGGATGGCCTTACAGCACGGACACAAGGTTGTACGACTGCCACCTTATCACTGTCAGTACAACGCGATTGAACTGATATGGGCTCAACTTAAAGGCTACATATCAAAAAGAAATACATTCAAGAATGCAGCCTTAAAGCCGCTCATTTATGAAGCAATAGCCACAATTACCCCAGAAAACTGGAAAGATGCCATACAACACGCCGAAAAAATACAACCAGACGATGCAAGAAGAGACGTGGTAATTGATCATTTCATCGACTCCTTCATTATCACTCTCACTCCATCTGATGAAGAGGATTCATCATAATGGCTGTCATGCTGCCAGAATAGAGGATTAGGCCTACCGAGGAAACCTCTTTAAAAAAAAAACGCACTGTGACTTTTACCTCTTGGGTGGCGAGGAAACAAAGTCAACATTTCAGTATATACAAATGTAAAGGTCGATGTATAACCAATGTGTGACAAATTATAGAGAGAGAGAGAGAGAGAGAGAGAGAGAGAGAGAGAGAGTAGAGAGAGAGAGAGATGAGAGAGAGAGAGAGAGAGAGAGAGAGAGAGAGAGAGAGAGAGAGAGAGATAAGAATAGTACTACTGAGATCGCAGCAAATAGAAATAAGAAAACAACATAGGGAATGAGAAAGCATAACACACACACACACACACACACACACACACACACACACACACGTGTCACGCGCTCAGGCAAGGCTCTCTCACGTAGGCCTCGGCTCAGGTCACTCACCAGCCAATCAGAGCGAAGGAGATATGGCAGTGTTGGACCCATGGGAATACTGTATTCTGTCCCACCAGAAAGCTCTGCTAAGATCTGTCGGACTATAGAGGCGCGGGGACAGATGTTATGAACTCTTAGTAGCAGTAAACCAGCATCATACTTATATAAGACAACAAGACATGAGATATAAATTCTAATCTATATTTTACTACCTTTCTAATTTTAATTTCATCTTGTTTCCTTTAGTTTATTTATTTATTTTTTTTTAATAATAATATAAATAATCCAACCAACCACTAAATCAACCAATCAATCCATCCATCAACCAATCTACAAACTACACAACGTAAGGGTACAGGTGGCAGGACACTCTTCTACCCACAGCCTCGAGGTCCTTCAAATCATGGTGAGAGGTTGATTACCTTGCCACACTCGCCTCCATCATTGTTCAACGTCTTCCCTCAACATTAAGTCCTTTGATCTACTTAAAATCTCCTTAACAAAACCTGACAACTAACAGATTATCAGATGATCACACGACTTAGGATTGAGTCAAAACAATAAACACTCTGGCAATGGGAAGTGTATGAAGCATCTTTGTTAATACGATTGCCTTGCCACCACCTACGTATTATAATTAGTTGTATTAAAATCTTCTTGCAAAATGTTTTCTCTTTGTCCTTTGCTCCTCCCACTTTCATGCGAGGTTATTAAACTTAGCTAACCTCCTCCACTCGTTAGTATTAATTAAACAAGTCATTCCACTCTAGTATCGCTTCCATAGCTTAATGCATACAGTTCAACCTAACCTAACCTAACCTAACCTAACCTAACCTAACCTAACCTAACCTAACCTAACCTAACCTAACCTGTCTTCCTCCTGCCATTCACCCTTGTTCAGTAGCTTTATATCGTTGTTTTAGTTGTTAGTATGTTACCAGTATTGATCTAAACAGTGTCAGGTGTCATCCTCTCACAAGCTCGCCCTTTAATCCACCCTCAAAAAGCTTAGTTAGATAGAATGTTCCGCGCGGCCCCAACAAGAGGACACCTTACAGTGCAGAGGTACAGTGACCTTTTGTCATGCACCTGTCCTGGCCCCGTGATTACCGTGTGATTATGCAACATGGCAGAGTTTACCTGAAGCATTATTGGCAATGTTATCTAATTCCCACTTACCCTTTGGAAAGTATTTGAACCCTACACACACACACAGTTAGACACAGACACAGACACACAAACACCCACACACACATCCACCCACCCACACCCAACCCACACTCAACCCACACCACAGACACCCACATCCACCCACACCCACCCACCCACACACACCCGCACCCCCCAACACACCTCCACCGCCCCCCCACACGCCCCCTCACCCCCCCCCCACACGCCCCTTCACCCCCCCACCCCACACATGGTTCATTCTATGGGGCACAACAACCCATTTATCTGTTCTGGTCGACTCGCTGCTTCCTGCTCGCTCGGTTCATTCAAAGTAAAAATATGAAGTGTGGAAGCACCATTACTACCTAGAAATCTATTGATCGATACTAATGTTACATATATACAATAAGTGATAGGCTTCATTAGGGCTATCTTCATAATTATAATATAAAGGAACACAAAAGAACACAAAGGAAGAACAATCAGCAGCAGACCTGTTGGCTCTGACCCTTACGAGGCTCTTTGTGACCTAACCTAACCTGACCTAACCTAACCTGACCTAACCTAACCTAACCTAACCTAACCTAACCTAACCTGTACACATTTGTTACTATTACTTCATGTGTTAAGTTGTTAAGCCATGCACGTGACTATTAAACAAAGTATCTTTATTTATGTCTGTCTATCTGTCTATCTATCCGGTTCTCGCTCTCAACAGTTTTTTTTTTTCCCCTCGTTCTTTGCCTACCTGATGCCTGTCATGCCATTATATCGGCGTAAAAAACACACTCGTTGCGTTCAATATTTTTCCCGCCACAGCTAAGCAACACAAAAGAGACCAAAAATGAAAGAAGAAAAAAAAATGTTTATTTCCCTCATGATTGCCTGACTTCATTTTTATGGTTTCTTTAATCATTTCAATGTTGGAATTATTATTGCTACTTCTCATACTTATTATTATTTTTTTTTTATGGTTATCAGTATCATTACTATTATTGTTAGTAGTAGTAGTAGTATCATTATTATTATCACTATTATTATTTTTACTATATATATATACTCATGTACTTATTTATTTGTGAAGTCCCTTTTAAAATTGCCACTCCTACAAAGCACATACATAGTTTTGCAAATTTTTGGTCAATTTCATCTTTATTTACTTCACTCAACACAGCTGCAAGAAAATATAACACTAATTATTACCAAAGATTCATTATAATATGACTGAAAGATCGTTCTGTCGTGATATGTAATGACAAGAAGAAAAAACACACTTCTACATAACTACAAGACTGGCGAAAAAGGTATGATAAAGTGTGCTTAACGGTGTCTCCTTATTAGATGTATGACGGAGAAGAGTTATACAAGGAAAGGATAATGTAGTTCTAGTGTTACCTTGATACTCACTTTACCCTTGAAGACGTACAAACCTAACAAGGCAGAGTGCTACAGTTAACAAGGCTACAATATATAAATAGATCCCCTTGTAAAAACATAAGTATCTAGTAGTTACATCAACAGAACTTTAGCAGATGACATTTTTTTTTCTTCAAAGTTATGTAATAAACTGATTTACTATCCCTGTTTAAGAGAGGAGATGGAGGAGGGAAAAGAGAGGAGGAGAAACGGAGGAAGTAGTAATAAGAGAAGGAAGAAATGTATCACCAAAGGGGCGTGAACACCATCCTGATAATTAGGCGTCAGGAAGCGCAGGTAAGAGAGGCTTACCTGTTGACCTGCATCTAATTAATGTTTCCTTAGTGGAGGGTGAAAAAACAATACGCGAGGTGTAGGTTTTTCAAGGTATCTTCTCTCTCTCTCTCCTCTCTCTCTCTCTCTCTCTCTCTCTCTCTCTCTCTCTCTCTCTCTCTCTCTCTCTCTCTCTCTCTCTCTCTCTCTCTCTCTCTCTCTCTCTCTCTCTCTCTCTCTCTCTCTCTCTCTCTCTCTCACAATAAAGAGCTCTATTCGTCTCGTCGTAGCCACAGACCATAAAACGGCTTCACCATTACCCACGACGACCGACATAACTCCTACCATTGCCTTCACACACACACACACACACACACACACACACACACACACACACACACACACACACACACACACACACACACGTCACCACTTCCGTCCACGCGGCGCCATCATCCTGGTCTTGGTTCCATTATTGACGCCAATAAGACAAAAACACGTATTTCTCCTAGAGTGTAGAGCATCTTTTCCTCCCTTCCCTTTCCCTCCCTTCCCTTCCCTTCTTTTCCATTCCATACCATTCCCTTCCCTTCCCTTCCCTTCCCTTCCCTTCCCTTCCCTTTCCCTTCCCTTTCCTCCCGCTGAAGACGAGTAGAAGTGTGAGGAAAGAGAAGGGACACACTGACAGGCAGGAATAAGGAGAAACTAAAGGTTGTTGGTGCAAATGAGGTATGAGAAAGGGATGGTGTATATGGGGACGAGATGGTGTATGGATGATGTTAGAGTGACATAAGGTAAATAAGGGTAGATGAGAAGGGTGTGTGTGTGTGTGTGTGTGTGTGTGTGTGTGACTGTAAGGTGATGAGGTGTTGAGGGGAGAAGACAAGGGAAACTACACATAACTCTACCCATGTCATCACCATCATCACCTGTACTACTACCACCATCATCACCACCACCACCACCACCACCACCACCACCACGCAACGGTAGCAAAGACAATAATAATATAAAGCAGATCAAGAAAAGAAAAACTTACCAGCAACATAAGCACAAAAAATCTAACCCAATGACATCCGCGAGGTATAACTCAGAACAATATTTAGATAACCGAGTCCAGGAAATAGAGTGGAGGGAGTATGTGAATTAAAGAAGGACTTAAGGGGAGCGGGAGGGGGGGGGAGGGGGTAGAGGGAGGGGGGGAGGGGGGGACGAAGGAGGGCCCATAACCAAGGGAAAAAGTACCGATAAACCTGAAAGTGTCGGGGCAAGAAAGTAGTACAAGTGGGTACGAGAAAATCCGGACAAATTGGGACAAGAGGAGGAGGAGGAGGAGGAGGAGGAGGAGGAGGAGGAGGAGGAGGAGGAGGAGGAGGAGGAGGAAGGAAGAAACTATGAGGGAAGAGGAAATAAGTAAGATAGCTAGAGAAGGAAAGATAGAGTTGGAGGTGAAGGAGGAGGAAGAAGATGAAGAGTGGGAAGCAAGGCAAGTCTGAAGGGAGAGAGAGGAGAGAGAGGGGAGAGGTAAGGTAGATAGGGAGGGTAAAGCAAAAGGAGGGAGAGGAGGAGGAGGAAGATGCAGAGGAGAGGGGAGGGAGATAGGTAAAGCTTGGGTAAGGTAAGATAGGGAAAGTAGAAGGCTGAAGCTCCAGGTTAGCTTAACAAATACATGTGTTGCACTCACACTCACACCCTCTGTTTGCTACTCAACCTTTCCGCCAGACGCCCGCCGGCAGCGACAACATGCGCAAGGAAATTCCTGAGTAAACATTACCTTCTGGCGGCAAGGCGAGGGAGGGGCACGAGCCACTGACTTGTACCTAACCATAAATCTAGGTGTTGATTGAGAGAGAGAGAGAGAGAGAGAGAGAGAGAGAGAGAGAGAGAGAGAGAGAGAGAGAGAGAGAGAGAGAGAGAGAAAAAAAGAGAAATAAAATATATTCTCAACTTGTGTGTGTGCACTTTTTGGTGTCGTAAACCCAACAATTAACAAATACCACTGTGATCAGTATTCTCAAAGTAAAACACGCAGCGTTTGAGGGGGTAGAAAAAAAAACCACCCCAGCTTAACATGTAAAAATAAAAAATAAAATACTTCACTCATAAACTAAATGAAAACGAGGCTTTTTAGTCAACATTTATATGAGTTGAAATGCAAACCTAAACCACCTTTTAATATGTGTGATAGCGTTGGAACTTTTACAATACTTTTTTCTCGGACTATGACTGCGGTGGAATAACAGAGCGTAAAAATAAAGTACAACGCTACAGTTTTCACATCCTTCATTAAGTCCCAGGAAGTGACATTTAAAACACAACTAAAAAAAAAATAGGGGCAGTTGTGGATAAAAAAAAAAAGTCAATAAAAAACGAGAGGCTGGACGTTCTCCCCCGCAGCCACGCGTACGAACTTTCAATTCCTCCCACACCGCATTGACCTGAACAGAACCTGGAGGCAATGGTGTTTACTGAGCGATGGAACGTTTCAGGAGGAAGTAATGGGTACAAAATGTGTGTTTTATCGGCATTAACTGTCACACTGAACCTCGTTTTGTTAATAATACGTTTGCAGAAGGGAAGGAAACCGAAGGGTGAAGGAAGGTAGGACATCAGGCTAAGAGGAGGAAGCTGGAGGAGGTAGAGGGATGGGAGAGAAGACGAGGAATGAAGGGAGGGAGGGAGGAGGAGGTGGTAAGTCGCTGGGGCGTAAAGGAGCCACCCAGCCGTTCTTCTACAAACACTACCACCTCCTGCCCTGCGATTTACCTACCTTCCCCCTTTGCCTCGTGCATACCGCCGCTTCACCGCCCGCCACAGACACGCTGCTGACATGTATGAACGTATGTATGTATGTATGTATGTATGTACACTCGCAAAACCTGGGTGTAGGCTGAAAAGTGTAATTATTTATGTGCACTGCATTTCATCTGTTGACTTTATACACTTTCCAACCAGGCAATCAACGGTAAGATGTGAAATTATATGTATGCGTTAAATTTTATATGTAGAGTCAACTGTTTTGTGTTTTTCCTGCATAAATAGGTCTACGTAAAATGACTAACATCCGAATTAAATTTCATATGTCACTTTGCACACTCGTAATCCTGGCTCTCTGTGGGAAGGTAAAACTACTTCTATTCATTACATTTCCTATATGACTTTGTACACGTGCATGAGTAAGGTGGGTGTGCGTATGTTTAGTGAATTAATAGTTAGGTTAAGTCATGTTTGGAAGCTGGTGGCATTGTGTTGGTGAAAGATGAGGAAGGGAGAAAGACCCTTTGTATAAAGTAAGGTAAGGTGTGTGTGTGTGTGTGTGTGTGTGTGTGTGTGTGTGTGTGTGTGTGTGTGTGTGTGTGTGTGTGTGTGTGTGTGTTACTGGTGCCTTATTTTATTATTAGACTTTTACAGACACCATACACACACACACGCACACACACGCACGCACGCACGCACGCACACACACGCTCTCTCTCTCTCTCTCTCTCTCTCTCTCTCTCTCTCTCTCTCTCTCTCTCTCTCTCTCTCTCTCTCTCTCTCTCTCTCTCTCCAACATCTTCACATTTCTCCTCTCTTATATTACCCTTGAATTTACACAGTACCACGTCCCATCTCCTTCCTCGTCCCCTTCGTCCCTCCCCTCACGGTCAGCATTCTATGGGGGTGCCAACTTGTCGTGGCTAGAAACGACACCATCAATATTTATTTCTACAGTTATACCCAAAGTTACTGCCAGTTTGCCTTCCTGAAACTGCATCAGCAATAAGGGGAGAGAGAGTTGAGATCCTGGAGAGCCTGAGGGGAGAGGGGAGAGGGGAGAGGGAAGGGCAGTGGAGAAATGGAAGCGTGAAGTGTGTGGTGTAGTTGTGAAGGAGTGGAGGAGGAAGTTGTGGCAAGTCAAGAGAGGAGTGGTGAAGAGGTAGTCGATGAGGGTGATAACAGGAAGGGTTTTAGGTAGGAAAGAGAGAGAGAGAGAGAGAGAGAGAGAGAGAGAGAGAGAAACACACACACACACACACACACACACACACACACACACACACACACACACACACACACACACACACACACACACACACCATTTCCCTTACATCACATCACATCTTCCTTTCCCTTCCTTCTACATTTTCTTCGCCTTTTGAAAATAGCGAAGTTAACCTAAAAATTTTCTTCGGCGCCTCCTTCACCAGATTCCTTTTATTGATTCCGTGTTGCTGGCGTGGCTCCTTCGTCAGCTGAGTGCCGCGGGTGGTATCGGGTGGAGGGAATGTTATCAGCCACTGGGGGGGAGGAGGAGAAGGAAGAAGAGGGAGGAGGAGAAGGGGAGGGAAGAGTGAGGACAAGGCAGTAGATGATGAGAGGGTTTGGATAAGATAGGAGGATGGGGGAAGAAAAAAGAGGAGGAGGAGGAGGAGGAGGAGGAGGAGGAGGTAAATGGAGAGACTGAAGAAGGTATAGGAGGCCGTAAGGAAGTGAGTGAAGGAGAAGAAGGAATACTGAAAGAAAGTAAAAAAAAATAATTGAAAGAAAGAAGTGAAAGTAAGAAAAATAATGACTTAAATTAACATGTGAGAGAGAGAGAGAGAGAGAGAGAGAGAGAGAGAGAGAGAGAGAGAGAGAGAGAGAGAGAGTAACAGTGGCACTATGCAAAGATGACGAAGAGTCGGGCTTCCCAGACGAGGATTGGTGTCTGGAATGGATGAGGTGTGAGGGTGCAGTGTGAAGGGGAGAATAGGTGCAGGTGAGGAGTGAGGACGCGACCACCTCTCACCTCTTGCACTCAAACCCAAGTAGAGGTGGTGGAGGAAGAGGGGAAAACATGCACCAGAAACAAGGGTGGAAGATAGATCACTAGTATTGTATAAGTATATGAAAAAATGTTGGCTATTAGTATATATTTATGGTTTATTCAAGTTTATTTTGTAACCATATGAAAGTAAAGTGTGTTAATGTGTAATTTGTCAATGTTTTGGGTTTTTATCTGTTATGTAGTTGTTGTTTTTTTTATTTATAACCCTACAAGTTACATTATGGTCTATTAGAGGGAAGAAGAAGAAGAAAAAGGAGATAGTTTTGCACCATATGATGATTAGGAAAAGATATCACCTTATTGTGGAAGAAAAAGAAAGAGAAAAAGAGTAAAAAAAGAGAGAATCAGGAAAAAAATGAGGTAATTTTACACCACATAAGACGAGTAGGAAGAGAAATTAACTGATTGTGAGAAAGAAAATGAAAAAGAGAAAGAGATGAAAAAAAAAGAGAGAGAATAGAAGAAAGAATAGAAAAAAAAGACAACAGCAGCAGCAGCAGCAGCAGCAGCAGGCAGATCGGGTCGAGGGTATTGTTGAAGGTCTCGTGGACGGGATATCGAGAGCATAAAACTCCCCCACGGAAAGCAATTTTGTTTCTCTATCACCCGCCGCTCTTCGATTTATTACTGTTTGTTTACAGGCACTGAACTAGCTGGACTCTCGCTGCCTCCACTCTGAGCCCGTCCGTTGTGGGGCGACGTCTTAACCCACTCAGGAATAACAGGGACGAGGAGGAAGAGGAAGAGGAGGAGGGGGAGATAGAGGAGGTAAAGGATGAGGAGGAGGAGGAATAGATGCCTGTCAGTCTATAACGAGGGTATCTGAACTACTGCAATGGGCGAATCACGTGTGGTGGAGGAGGAGGAGGAGGAGGAGGAGGAGGAGGAGGAGGAGGAGGAGGAGGAGGAGGAGGTCAGTGATTCTCAAACCCTTTCGTGCGTTTCGTGTCCCATTCTTTTCATTAGCTAATTATTTTTTCTTTTTTTTTAGGTTCACTACTCTGAGTTTATTTTCAGAATGACTTGGTGTTGGTAGAAATGACTCAAATAAATGGATGAAGAAGAAGAAATAAGTTACATGAATACAAACATTAACACTTATATTATTCCTTGCTTTGATAAGTAATTAATGTACTTTCTTTTTTTTCTGGTCAAGACTGTTTTCATTTGTTTTTCATTATATATACATTTTTTTTATTTACAGCTTTTTTTCATTGTCTTTTCATCATACATTCCGATATAATGCATCACCGATTTTTTTTATGGTGCATGTTTTTGTACTCTTAATGTCCATACACGTTGATACAGTTACTTTCATCGTCTTTTCATCCCACATTCATATATAATG
>JAPQNM010000025.1:4127366-4157366 GCA_029783475.1 Metacarcinus magister
ATAATACAAAAGAAACATTGAAATAATTACATACAAAGGGATACAAATAATGATAAAATGACAAAAAAAAAGTTTAAATAAGGATAAAATGACAAAAATAGGATAAAATAAGGATAAAAAATACGATCTAATCCTTACAGATCCTATAAATTTGTAGTTGGAATTATCTTTCGTCTGGCATCTCCAAGCACAACCATCGTTAGATTTTACGTATATCGTCAAGTTCATTTTTTTTCCACACGATCGACATTTCACTTCACTGTCTATTTATTACCAAACTGTTACCCTCCCCTCACCCCTTCCATCACGCTTGTCTAATATAGATTACTTAACATCTAGTCTACATTCATAAAGTTGATAGAAGGAGGAAGGAAGGAAGGAAGGAAGGAAGGAAGACAGGTATAGATAACTAACATTGTAAATATGTATTAACACTTACATATCAGCGCTGGTAACAGGTAATTGGTAACAGGTAACAACCGGTAATCCTCTTCTTAACACACGGTATTAACACTACAAAATATACATGAACGTGCGATGGATGGGCGAGGTGAGGTGAGGTGAGGTGAGGTGTGGTTTGCAGTGTTCAGATGGAATTAAATATAAACACACCAGCTTCTCTACCCTCCCCGATGCACCGTTGGCTTCTATCGAGACCTCAAGGCTAGCTAGGCAAGGGTGTAATACTAGGTCTTGCCAGATAGTGAATGTTAGGTTAGGTTATTCCTAGAAATTAATAATATAATCTAACTGTTAATATTTTTTTAACGCCACGCTGTTATGAATGCATGTACTACAACAGGTTACGTAATAATTCCTTGCTTTACGAGGTTTTAATGATTATTAGTTTTATTAGTTATATAGCAACACTGTCAGTCATGTTTGCTAGCCTGAACCGGATATGCAAGAGAGCAATCACCTTTTCCCTACCAAGCCATTCGTGTCATTATAATTATGGTTTTAATCACCAAATATAAACACAGTTGATAATTATTAATACGCCAAAACGGCAAATCCTATTACTACTGACTCGTGAAGTAAGGCAGAGGAAGGCTGAAATGTTGGTACGAGACGGCTGCCTGGTGCTTCGAACGTCTGAACAACACGTAATGACCGAGTGAGTGAGTGAGTGAAGCAGCTGACTCCCTTCCCCCACAACCCACTTGATAACTGCGTGGAGGAGGGGAGGAGGAGGAGAGGAGGAGGGAAGAGAGGAAGGGAGAGGAGGGGTAGCAGACAGGACAGCTTGCAACTTCACACATATAATATATATTTCACCACCAATCTATTTATTGGTTAGAAACAATAGTGATGACGTGGTGATGAAGTGGTGAGGTGGTGATTCATGAGATTAAATGTGAGATAGTAAGTGAGTGGTGTTGAGTAAGGTGGTGTGTGGTGTGGTGTGTGGTGTGTGGTGTGATGTGTGGTAGTGGTGTTGAGATGAATTAGTCTGAGTGATGATGAGAAGCTGAATGATGAGGGGATAGTGAGTGGTGATGATGCTGCGTCACACACACACACACACACACACACACACACACACACACACACACACACACACACACACACACACACACACACACACCTCGGCAATACATAGGAGACACTAATCCTGTTATGGCTTCAATCACTGCTTCACATACCACTACAATATCAGTATTTGCAAACTGTGCTGACAAATGAGCATCGACAAGCGTCATGTCAGCTGGATCACGTCAGCCAGAGTATGAAGGACCTTATTATGCATTTCATCTAGGTATCAGGTTCTAGTTTAAGATGAATAATGTATAGTGAAGGAATGAACACAAGGACTCAGTGAAGGTTTGTTGTGGGTTTAGAATCGGTTTTGTTGTTATTTATTATTTTCTTTATTGTTTTGTTACTATTTTTTTTTCTTCCTTTGTGGGATTGGATTTGGAATTTGGGTTTCATTATGTGTTGTTGTTTTTTTTTCATTATCTATCTTCTTTCTACATTTCTGACTCTTCTTTTTCATCCTCATCTAATTCTTCTCCTATGTTTACTCATACTCTTCTTTTTTTTTCTTTCTTCTATATCATTATCATCATTATCATCATCATCATATATATACAGATGGGGTGTGACTGATTTGAAAAGGGGCGTGGTTAATACTTGCATGCCCGGTAGTTGCCAATTTGTCGCTACAATTAATAATTAATAATTTGGTTTACAGCAATTGTTGTAGACGGCAGTGTAAGGGTTAAGTAGTTGACCTACACTGGTATTTCTCACCCTTCCTCCTCCTCCTGCTCCTCTATCCTTCTCTCTCTCTCTCTCTCTCTCTCTCTCTCTCTCTCTCTCTCTCTCTCTCTCTCTCTCTCTCTCTCTCTCTCTCTCTCTCTCTCTCTCTCTCTCTCTCTCTCTCTCTCTCTCTCTCTCTCTCTCTCTCTCTCTCTCTCGTGGCGTTATGTCGTGTCACTCAGCTGGCCCCTTTCACATCAAGTTCTCGACGCGTACATAACATGAAATGGAGGCTCAGTCTTGTTTTGTCAAAGAGTCTGGCCACCATCTATTCGTACTTCCTCTCCTCCTCCTCCTCCTCCTCCTCCTCCTCCTCCTCCTCCTCCTCCTCCTCCTCCTCTGTTAACACTTTGGTGGCAGCGTTTTTACCCTTACTGCTTGGGCCTTTCACTCTGCATTCTTAGTGAGGAGTGTAAGTAAGGACAGTCGTGGTCTTCTCAGTCTTCCTAAGTCTTCCTCAGTCTTCTTCAGTCTTCCTCAGTCTTCCTCAGTCTTCCTCAGTCTTCCTCAGTCTTCCTCAGTCTTCCTCCTCCTGACTACAGTGACCTAAATTTTCTCTTTGTAGCTTCAATCTGTGTTTTGTTATAATTTTTTTTTTCTTCCCTCCTTTGATAAGTGTTCCTTTGCGTGTCTTCTACTAATACCTCCTTGGTGTTGTGTTGTGTTGTGTTGTATGTGTTGTATGTGTTGTATGTGTATGTGTATGTGGTGTTGTATATGTTGCATTGACTTTGTTCTGCTCGCATGAGGTAATCTTCTGTATTTAGTAATATCATCTCTCTCTCTTTTTCTCTCTTTTTCTCTTTTTCTGTCTCGCTCTCTCAACTAGCAGATAAGAGAGAATAAAAAGGAACAAAAGAGGAATAGATAAATGATAAAAATAAAAGAATCAATGAAATGTTAAAAGAAATAATAACAAACTAATGAAGTAAAATAACACCACTCAACAAAAGGAACTAGAATAAAAAATAATAAAAAATAAAAAAAGAAGTAATAATATCAAGCAAGAGAATCATTCAAAGCAAAAATAAATAACCAAAAAAAAAATCACAGAAAAGAACAAGGTTTCCCACCACCCCCCACCCCTCCCCCCCCTTCAACCCTCACCCCCCCCGCCCCCCTAAACCCATTGTTCTCCCTGACACTCACCTCTCTTCTCCACTTCCCCTTAAACCACCACAAAGTAAAAATTCAACACTCTAAAACCCGATATTTTACCTCAGGAAAACTTGACAGCGCGTGCATTAATTAGCAAGACGAGGAGGGAGAGGAGGAGGAGGCTAGGGTGGTGGTGGTGGTGGTGGTGGTGGTGGTTGTGATATGGGTAGCAGTGAAGAGGGAACAATGCCTTACAGGGACGCAAACAGTTTCAAGAGTCATTAAGGTCTCATGGTCTTTGTGTTGTGAAGGGAAAATCAGTACCAACTATTGTTACCTTAATACGGGAGGTGACGCCTTGGAGAACGGGCTCAAGGCGACGGAGTAATTATTAAGTATTATTAAGCAAGAACACAATGGTTTCTTAGCTGGATTTTAACTTTTTTCTTTACTGTTTGTCTGTGTGTGTGTGTTGTGTGGTGTGTGTGTGTGTGTGTGTGTGTATGTGTATGTGTGTGTGTCCTTTCCTTCAGTCAGCTCTTAAGTCATTTTTACGTAGTGTTAAGTCCTTTTAAATCTTTCCTCGTAAGTCGTAAGTCAAATATGTATGCAGTCCTTCTAGTCAAATCTCTATTACATATGTGTGTTTAATATATCTTCCTGAAACTACGTAGCTTCCTCACACAGGCTGGGAAACCGAATACAAGTCAATATAACACTCTTTCCTCCAGCCTGGTAATGGAAACAGTTGCTCTGACTCCTCTGCATAATCTGAATACGATAAGAAACTATATTTATGCATGCAGACATGGAATGAAGACTCTCCTTTCCTACGTCAAGTTTCCAGCCTTTCCATTCATTTTGTTAGTATAGTCATGAGTCAACTGGAAATACCATACGGAGAGTCTCACTTCTAAGCTGGAGATACGAGTGAAATCATGTGTAAAAACAGACTGGGTGAAGCAGAAGACAGAGGAGGAGGAGTTGTATATCATTAACATCACGTAGACTTAATGTAGAAAGACGACAGTTCAAGTTAAGTGATTATGAAGGGAAAGAAAGTCAAGTATTATAGAGTCACATTGATAAGAGTGAGTGTTGCATGAGGAGGTGATGGTGATAAGGTCTTAGTGTGTGTTTCGATGTGAGGTTTTAGCGAACAGGTTGTGTTTAAGCTTTCGTATTGACCTCGCCATTTCGAAACAAAGGAAGAAACTTTAAAGATCAAGCTGTTGGTAATTTAAGATGTAAGCACACAAAAAGAAACTTAAAAGAAAGAAAAGGTAAAGTTAGAATCACACGCTAATTCCTACCTAGACTTGATACTGTAGCTAAGAATGAAAATTTGAATAGATTGATTAATAGATAAATAGATACATGGATAAATAAGGAAGACGTGATCCTGCCATGCACAAGATAATGTATGTTTTGGAAAATATCAACGCGAAGAAATTGTTTTACCAGCATTACTCTTGTGACAGTGTTGATGCATGACTACCTCAACACGTTACCTGCCTGTCAAGACAAAAATATAACCTTTGGTCGCAAACTTTGTAACTTCAATCGTATAATAATAATTCATAGACTGTTACTTTTGCCAACACGTCCCACCACAAATACCACGAGAAAAGAACTATCTAACCTATCTAACGAATCCTAGACAGTTAGAAGTAAAACACATTGTTGGTGCACTCTGCGGCAGTACTTGGGAGCGACGCTGATGCCACGGAAAACATAAAAATCGTGCAAGTCATATTAAACCAGCGTACACAGAGACTCTGACCAATTAAAAAAACCTTCCTACCAAACTTACAGCGACGCTTAATCATAAATTGTGCAGGAAAATGTGCCGTGATTAGGAGAAGCTGCCTCTCGTACACACTGATGTACGAATTACGAATTACACTTTGATGTATGAACACTAATTGTCACGAAACAGCAAAAAAAAAGAGATTTGGTTGGATGCGTAAATAATACATGACAAGATGGCACGAAGACGACCGACTGATTGCAGGGACGAGTAGACGAAACCATTTTTTTTTATTCCTTAACTTGAAACGAAAAAAAAAAAAAAAATTCTCCTGTTCACTTAGAGAGAGAGAGAAGAAAAAAAAATTTAGTCTAGAGTCACATTTAGAAATTTAAAGAGAGAAAGAGTTACAATGTACCGTACTTTAACCTTTCATCTTCACACTCACACACTGTAAATAAGGCAGTATGTACGCAAGGACACACATACAGTTAGTCTACAGTAGATGTATAACGTAGAGTGGAAAAAAAAAGATGAAGAAAAAACTATATGACAAATGTGGTTTCTGATGCGATTCTAACTTTACCGAGAGAGAGAGAGAGAGAGAGAGAGAGAGAGAGAGAGAGAGAGAGAGAGAGAGAGAGAGAGAGAGAGAGAGAGAGAGAGAGAGAGAGAGAGAGAGAGAGAGAAGAGCTGCAATAGAAACAAAGGAGGGTAAAGAAAAAAAGACAACGAGCCACATACATGGAAGAGAAGAACAGTTTGGGTCTGGAATTCAGTTGATCTTGTAACGCGAGACTGGAAAACTCATGCATGTTAATTGTCTCTTCCTCCTCCTCCTCCTCCTCCTCCTCCTCCTCCTCCTCCTCCTCCTCCTCCTCCTCCCCGTGTTCCTTCTTCACTTCCACCTTCTCTCGTATTCCTCTTTTTTTATCCTGGCCAAACACTCTCTCTATATCTATATCTCTTTCTCTCTTTCTCTCTTTCTCTCTCTCTCTCTCTCTCTCTCTCTCTCTCTCTCTCTCTCTCTCTCTCTCTCTCTCTCTCTCTCTCTCTCTCTCTCTCTCTCTCTCTCTCTCTACAACTTTCCTTATTTACAGTCGAGTATACTATGTAATTTTATTTATTTATCTTCTTACCTTCCATTCTAACCACACACACACACACATACACACACACACACACACACACACACACATACACATACACATCCTGAATCCATTCCATACATTTATATCGTTTTATAGGTGACTTAACTTCATCCGATTATTTCCTCTCCTCTTTATTTATTTATTTATGTATATATATGTATTTTACCGCTGATCATATAATCCCTTCACTTTCCACTCCATCTCTTAATTTCCTTTCCGCCTTCCCATCCATATAACTCCCGTTGTTGTGGTGACTTTAGAGTACGATAAAATAAATCAATAAAACACTCTTGTATTCACCCTCCCCCATATTATACATTTTATACATTCATACATATGGTGTTGCTGTATATTTTCTTTCATTATATAATCCCTGCATATTACCGTTCCATTAATTTAATTTAATTTACATCCTATTTACCTGCATGACATTTCTAAACTCTTTTTTTTTTTATACTTATGAGTTTGTTACGTTTATACATTTGCTGCTATGAATTATGCAATGAAATTTATGCATATTCCCGTTCCACCATTTCATTGATTTCATTTAAGATATATAAAATTATTTGTAATGCTTCCTCTCTCACCCACGAGGCATTCCTAATACTTTGATTTGCCTCATTACTATATTACATCCACACATTAATTAATTCACTTATGCAGATTTTCTCATTAAATCCATGCATATTTCCGTTCCAACGTTTCATTGATTTCATTTAAGATACATAAAACTATTAATAATACATTCTCTCTTCCCTACATTATCATTATTATTATTATCATCGTTATCATTCAAACATATACTTTTTTTTGCATGTGGGTGATGGTTCTTATCTTCACCCCAAAAACCAAGGCTGACAGGGAACCGAACGCCTCTATATATACCAGGCAGCGGCTTAACTATCCATTATTAGCATCAAACTCAGGCAAGCAAAGTAGCAAGACGTCAAGGTTCATTGTAAGCAAAGAACAACATTTAAACAGGACACGATACAAGGAAAATATATACAGATCAATACAATATATAGAACGTGATACTTAAACATCTAGACAGAGAGAGAGAGAGAGAGAGAGAGAGAGAGAGAGAGAGAGAGAGAGAGAGAGAGAGAGAGAGAGAGAGAGAGAGAGAGAGAGAGAGAGAGAGAGAGAGAGAGAGAGAGAGAGAGAGAGAGAGAGAGAGAGAGAGAGAGAGAGAGACTATGAATTACTGTGCCAAGAATACTTTACTTACCAGAGCTCCAGCTGCACCTCTGAGAAGCCAGTGACAACCAGGAACAAAAGGGTTCATTCCATTGTTCCCTTTGTCCAAATCATTGCCGGAGAGGAGGCTGTGGAGTGAAACATTATTCAGACACAAACACACAAACACAAACACACAATACACATACAGGGCAATTAATTAAACAAATATAAGAAGAAAATTAAGCGACTCTGGATTTATACCTTGAATGCCTTGACGTAGCTAAGAGATGTTGACGTGCTACCACCAGATGGCAGCACCTATGAATCAAGCCTTGGAAATATTGTTATTGTGTGATTCCTGGCAGTACATATGTTTAAAAATGAACACTTAGCGGTGTGTTTGTTAGCCTGCTGTTTTTTCCTCTCTCTTTTTCTCTCTTTTTTTTTTTTTTTAATAAACTAACTAACTAAATATTTCTGTGATGGTGAGTGAAGTGACCTTACAACAATGTGATGGTATTATATGTAAGCCTGAAGGTTCTTTCATGTTTACGAATGTTTGCTACGTTGGAATTCATGTTTACTCTCTGTTTTAAAGGTGCGGTCTGTCGGGGTGAGTTCATATAACTAATAGTGGGAGTTAGATCTGTTTTTTGGTTTTTTTTATAGTAACTCAGGTTGAACTAAAACATCCGCATACACTCACTCATGATGAATATGATCAAGTATTTATTCATTGAGGTGGATGACGAAAGCTTATATACCTTCACCCTGTCATCTTTCTTCCTTACGTGAAAAGATGCTTCACTATACAGCTATCAATGTCAGAACGAAACTAAAGTTGATCCTTAGACATTTCGAAAACTTTGTTAATATTTGGTGGTGGGGAGGGGTGGGGGGACGCTGCCTGATCACACACCAGTAACAAGGTTCATGGAGTATTATCACCGTATTCCCTGCGTGTTGTAAAAGGCAACTACTATATAGGGACGGAGCGAGGAGGCTGCATTGTTTCTTCTTACTATGAGACAGAGCGTAGAAGAGGAGGTGAAATTAACTCTCACTGAACACTAAAGACGCCTTGTTTCCGCTCCCTCCTTTTTCTAAGGGGGATACTCGTATAGGGCCGGGCATGTAGAATAGATAGTTGTATACCTACGTATTCATTCATTCATGTAAGTTATAACCACAAAGAAATAAACGGTATATGAAACACTGTATAGAAATGCACTACAAAAACTCTTAGTAAATTAGAGTCAAGTCTAAGAACAGGTGCATGTTGAACAGAGGGAGTGTTAGTGTGCAGTCATCAGATTGTGTTCTCACGCATTCTGCAGCCCAGGGAGGGAATCAAGGCCAGAGTCTAGGCTGAGGAAGGGACGAGAGCTGGTTGGGGTTGTGGGTAGTGAGGATCAGGTCTTTGCTCTGCACAAGCCGATTAAATGTGTGTGTGTGTGTGTGTGTGTGTGTGTGTGTGTGTGTGTGTGTGTGTGTGTGTGTGTGTGTGTGTGTGTGTGTGTGTGTGTGTGTGTGTGTGTGTCTGAATAGGCCAAGAACAGGTGGAGTCAGTTGTGTTTATTAAAGGGGAGAGAGAGGCGAGGGAGGTATATAGAAAGCTTCGTTTGTTTCATATCAGAGAAAATCAAGTTAAAATCACTAATAATCAATTCAAAAATAAAATAAAAGAGACGGAAAGTTCAGTGTTCAATTGTAACTCTAATAATTTCAAACCTCCTATAGGATACACATTACTTTAAATAGAAATGGAACCCGGGCGGCAAACTATACTGAAAGAAAATAACTCAAACAAAATTAAGTGTATTAGTCGTGAATGTGCCGGTCTTGTTTACACTCGAGGGGACGTAAGAGGTAAGGTGCTTGTGTCTGAGCAGCGCCACCAGAGCAAGGAATAGTGAAGGGCGACGCAACTATATTATCAAACTAAATGAAGGCATGATTGAGGGCTTAGGAATGTCTTGGCGCAACGACGTAAAGAGGATTGAATACCACGAACATAGGATCAAGAATAGTTTGTATTATATGATGATGATAAATGTCAAATATAGAGTTAATTGTAATATGTTGTGCTTTACATATGAAGGAATTAAATGGTTGTGAATAGTGTATACTACTAGGTATATATTAGCAAACTATGATGGTCTATAAGATAGTTTTGGACACGGGAAATTAAATTATATATCTTACTTATACATATATCTACGTTCCTTCTATATAATTTGCCATTCATAAATCATAGATAATTACATGTATACTCAAAATAAGTGCCCCGTTAGCGTAATAATCCTTTATTTATCGTAACAGCAGAGTTTATTTTGGTTCTCAGATTTAATTAACCACACGAAATCGTAGTATTAGTTCACCTTCCATTATATTCCTAACACACACACAGACACAGACACACACACAGAGACAGACACACACACACACACACACACACACACACACATACACATACACACATAAACCCATACATACATCACTATACTATACTATATTTCCACACATGCCTGCCTTGCCTTATCATCCCTCAACACATTACTCTAAAAACACCACGTAATACCTGACTAAAGTTACATACATTCTCCTTTCAGTAAATTTAGACTACAGATTAATGTTTCTATGCTGAGACAAGATAATCGTTTTGTTTTTTATATATATACAGTACTACAAACGCACAAAGTGAATCTCTCTCTCTCTCTCTCTCTCTCTCTCTCTCTCTCTCTCTCTCTCTCTCTCTCTCTCTCTCTCTCTCTCTCTCTCTCTCTCTCTCTCCATCAAACCACAGAATTAATAGGCAATCCAGTGCTGGTGTTAGCGCGATGAGTCTATTAAATTATTGTCCAATGAATATTAATTTCCAGTAAGCAGTGGTCGTGGTATAATTATTTTTTTTGTTAATAGTTTCCTGACCTGTTTTGTATGATTTTATTTTGGTTTTCCGTGTTAATGTTTAGTACGTGCGTGTGTGTGTGTGTGTGTGTGTGTGTGTCTCAAGAACTTTATTTTGTTATGTATGATTGTGATGGTTGTGTGTGTGTGTGTGTGTGTGTGTGTGTGTGTGTGTGTGTGTGTGTGTGTGTGTGTGTGTGTGTGTGTGTGTGTGTGTGTGTGTGTGTACAAAGGCAAATAATCTAATGGTTACAGCAAATATATATACAAAATTATGAGCTCAGAGGAAATCTAATAAAGAATAATTCTGAATTATCAATTTCCTTTCCCATTGATCGTTATGATCGCTATGATTTGTATTTATTTATATTTCAACAATTCTTTTAATTTACATTTGATGTTTTCATTATATTATCTTGTGACTTATTATCATTATGCTTAACACCTTGTTATTTTTTTAGTTGTTTTCATGTTTTAGTTCTTAAATAGGTAAAAAGATAGATAGATAGATAGATAGATAGATTGATAGATATTTTCTTTTACCTCGCCTGTATAACATTTTTGTTATTATGGTTATTATGATAAGACGCAGTTGAAGTAATAGTAGTAGTAGTAGTAGTAGTAGTAGTAGTAGTAGTAGTAGTAGTAGTAGTAGTAGGACGAGGAGGAGGAGGAGGAGGAGTAGTAGTAGTAGCAGTTGCAGTAGTAGAAGTAGTAGAAGTAGTAGTAGTAGTAGTAGTAGTAGTAGTAGTAGTAGTAGTAGTAGTAGTAGTAGTAGTAGTAGTAGTAGTAGTAGTAGTAGTAGTAGTGGTAGTGGTAGTAGGTATTGCCTTGAGTAATAGGGGTTTAGAATAATGTTTTTATTCCTTGCATTTGGTCAAAATGAACTCCAAGGAAAGAGAACAGAATGATGGAGGTCCTTTCACCAAAAGAACCTTTCTATATTTGCATAAAACAAAGTATAAGTGAATAAAACATTGCCTTTAATTGTTAAATCTCTTAATCTGTATTGTTATGTTCGTGACTCTTCACCACAGACCACCAACAGGTGCGGAAAAACATAAGTTACTTCAAACATTTTATTCCTATTGTTTGATTTCTATTATTATTTTTTACCTCCAGGACTTATGGAGCGTTATATTGTTTTATGAATATAAATCCTTGTTGTCGCTTGGTGCATTTCATCAGAGTATCGGCAAAAGTGGATTTGTGTATGTCGAGCAACCAATTGCAATGGCTTTTAACGGAAATCATGGGTCGTTAGCGGTTGCCAACAGTAACGAACAGTGGCGTTGATGGAGACTGCACGACACTAAATGCTGCGATTAAACTGAGTGTCTGGGATACATACAGTTAGGGACGGAATGGTAATGGAAACACACATATTAAGGGGAAAAAGGAAATCTATCGCACACACGGGAAATTAATTATATCTTAGTACAAAAATATTACGCATTTAGTTTTTCCACAAAAGTTACATATCTCCACATGTATGGGACGTATTGAAAAACTGACTCCAACCAAAGATAGGCGTTACTAAGCTCAATACATTTATTCCTCCATCAATACAACGTCTCCATTCGAACAGAACCTGAACCATTAACCTTTGACCAAACCCAAACAACCTTTACTAACAATGTGTTCAGTACTTACACTTAACCATCAACAACGTGTTATCATTCCATGTAATTCTTTCAGCATTTCGATAAAGTTCGTTATATTTCAACATTCGAACTTCTAACTTTACATTCCTAAAACAGTAGTGTATAATATAAACGTTCCTATTTACCTTGCTTAGAATGGATCGTAGAATGGAGAGTGATATCGAATTCAACACAAGGAACACTAGCAAGCAACACACTCCCCTCCACGGCTGGACTCGGTCTGACGATGCGCTGAGTGGGTGACGCGTAAGTTATCAGTTATACAATTATCGTACATTAAGTTTTGGTTTAAGATTCGTTTCATCAACCCAAAATTCTTACCATTACTCGGGCAAGCAGGCAAGGTAGATACATACAAGGCAGCTGAACACAAGACACATTCACTCACTCTAGACACGTGGATTGATAGTCAGCCTGAGACATACAGCCACAAGACAAACGACCACGAACACAAGATCAATCTAATGAATTCTGCTTGAAATATTTACTTCCCTTACACAGCCACCCACTATTGCTCCTCAAATCTCGCTACAAACAATAATCTTAGGAAGGAAAAGATAGCCTGTCAATCAGTCAGCCAGATGGATAGAGAAGGGACACCTCCTCCCTATCCTCCCCACCCACCCGCCCCGCCCCGCCACCTCCTCGTAGATAATGAACCAGGAACCACTCAGCGTGTGCCAATAAAGGGAAGCAGAGGCTCCTTCTGGCTTCCTCTTCCGTGGGCTACTTCACCGTACTTGGACCAAGAGTCATTTCCAAAAATCTCCAGAATATTATGAGATTCCCAAGTAGCGTCCAGCCAATATTTCTTGCGATACAGATAAGAGCGAAGGAAAGGAGGGTCTGGGAGGCCGGGGAGGAAGGGGGATAGCCTGGAGAGAGAGCTAAGTACGGAGGGAGGGATGGAGTGAAGGAGGAAAGGTAAGCAGATAGAGTGATCTTCAAGATTTAAGAGGCTGTGAGAAATGAGATTTATCAGTAGGAAAGGAGAGGAAAGTGTAAGGCCCTTCAAAGATTATTATAGAATTTAGAATATATATATATATATATATATATATATATATATATATGTATATATATATATATATATATATATATATATATATATATATATATATATATATATATATAGAGAGAGAGAGAGAGAGAGAGAGAGAGAGAGAGAGAGAGAATGTATAGACATACAATAAAAACAAGAATAGAAGAGAGAAAAAAGGATGGGGAAATACACTTTATGATATGAATAAAACAAAGAAATAAAAACTTAATTAAAAGCCAGACAAGTATTTAAAACAAATAAATAAATACAATCGCCAGTGCAGGTTGTGGTAGGAGGCCACAGTAGTATTCCTGGGTACGCCAAGAGGAAGAGAGACAAATAGAAAGAAAGAAGAATAAACGAAGACACTGACAAAGCACTTCCTTCCTGGAGCCTAAAATTGACCCCGAGACTGTCCTAACAGATGACCCTGTGAGCCAGGCGGCGGCGGCACCAGGAGGGGGGGGGAGGGGGCTGTGTGTATGTGTGTCTGTATGTACGTCTCCAACACACACACACACACTCTCTCTCTCTCTCTCTCTCTCTCTCTCTCTCTCTCTCTCTCTCTCTCTCTCTCTCTCTCTCTCTCTCTCTCTCTCTCTCTCTCTCTCTCTCTCTCTCTCTCTCTCTCTCTCTCTCTCTCTCTCTCTCTCTCTCTCTCTCACGAAGTAATTAATCTATGGTTTCAACAATGTTCGTGAAATTGTAATGTTTTAAATAGAATTCATCATGACTATATAATCTAACAAGTTTATAGACGTTAACGGTTAGGTAGAAATTTTTGTTTAACATGTTTTATTCATTGGATGCAAAAAAAAAGTGTATTGATTTAGTATAGAGTAAATATTCCACATGATAAAAGTTCAGCCACACACCACCACACACCATCCATGTTCACCATCTACTTGGATATGATAAAGATGAAACCATTTGAATTTTCCTTTTTCTCTTGTTTGAAGTATTCGAATTAAACAAGATTCCTAGTTATGGTCACATTTAGCATGAATAAATGAACAGTTCCACGAAGATGTGTGTGTGGTGTGCGCGTGTGTGTGTGTGTGTGTGTGTGTGACCATTGATTTCCGTGGGTGGTATTCCTGTGTGTGGTGTACGTATATTATAAAAGCATGCTGTCCCCTTTAAACTAAAAGATGAGTCTGCTGCAAAATAAATAAAAAAATAAATAAAAATAAATAAATCTTGCAAAAAAAAAATATATAAAAATCTTTCCCACTTCATTTATTTTTTAGCATCTAACGTTGAGGTATTATTAAAGTTTTTTTTGTTTTTGTGTGGTTTATGTGGAAGATATTACATCAGCTTGATATGTGATGCTTGCCACTTCCATGTATATCATTAAATACGTGTCTATATATATACATTACTTATCTTATGCAAACTGACCTAATATTACTATGTCCCTGCTCCTGACGTGATTTTAATATACATCTATGTTTCAAAAGCTTTTAAATGCGTCAAGTAACATGCATTAGTTAAGCTTATAACACTAAAACATTTGAACTATGCATAATTACACTCATAACTCGCCAACCATTAATATGCTTACTCCTATATATTATTCATGTCAATTATTAACACAACCTTCACAGTCCTCTTATGGGTTCAATATCTCATTAACTAAAGTATCATTATGTGTTATCAGTTTGACAAAGTGATGCAGTCCTAACGTGTTAATACTTAATGATGATGGCCACTCACTAATTCATTCATCTCATTTGATTTCATACGTCAGGTAGCTTTACAAAATTGTCAGAGAATGTATTTATCGTCTGAGGAATTGAATGAAAGCTTTGGTCTTGAATCCTTGAAACTAATCGTCCCAAAAGAAAACGGAAATGTGATATAAACTTTACCGATGAAATTATTAGGAAAATGTTCTTGTAGGAAAATAAAATAGGCATGTAGGAAAAGAAATAAATAAAAATACAAACTAATAAACGATCAAATAAAATACGACAGTAATAAATAGATAAATAAATAAATAAACAAATATACAGCATTTCCATCATTACTTTTAGGATGAAATTTATCAACAACATTTAAATACAAGTCTATATACACAGAATCTTACTTAGAATTGTGTGGCTCGCATCTCTGGGTACATACCGCCCCCCCCTCTCTCTCTCTCTCTCTCTCTCTCTCTCTCTCTCTCTCTCTCTCTCTCTC
Organism: Metacarcinus magister; assembly: GCA_029783475.1. Lineage (NCBI taxonomy): Eukaryota > Metazoa > Arthropoda > Malacostraca > Decapoda > Cancridae > Metacarcinus > Metacarcinus magister. The sequence goes on from JAPQNM010000025.1 coordinate 4,142,616, forward strand.
TCTCTCTCTCTCTCTCTCTCTCTCTCACCACGCTTCCAATCAGCCTCTATTCCACGTCTCTTTTTGATCACACTTTGCCTCACCCTCGAAACACCGGCTGTAACTCAAGGCGCGAGTCAGCCTCATTCTTCCCTTTAGAGGCGAAAATCCCTGCCTGAGCGGTAATGATGATGAGGCTGACGAAGGGGAGTAATTACGAGGTTCCCTGCGGCGTGAGGCGAGGACGGAGGTCGGGGGGAGCAGGACGTGCTTGGAGAAGGGCAAGGAGGGCGGCAGCGTCTCTGAAGGAAGACTTCAAAGACGCTGGATAGAAGAGGAACAGGAGGAAAGGAGGGAGGGAGGGAGGGAGGGAGGGAGGCGGCGGTGGCATAAGAAAAGAAAATGTAGACTCGCAGCAGTCGATAAATAAACGTGATTTCTTTTTACGATTTTGTTAAAGAATTGAATTGTTGCCATGATTTTTTTTGATAGGCTATTGACGGGTCGTTGTGTTTTATTGCCTTTCCGATGATTTAATATGAACGTTCATTGCCTTTGCTAGTATCAGGCAGGTTTTTTTATATTATTTCATGTGTTTATTTGATCTATCTATTCATTCATCTATTCATTTAACTATCTATTAATTAACTTGTTCATCTTAATTGCATCAGTTTATCTATTTTCTTCAGTATCCCTTCATGACAACAGATACTCTCTCAGTGCACTATAAGAGGTCTCAACTAGACGAATAGTGTTCTTCATCAGTCTCAAAAACCTGTTACAACACTAACGATCACTGCAACGAAGCCTCACCACTTAACACATACTCTTTGCTAACACTGAAATGCATTAATGTTTAGACAGCAGAACCTTCCCAAGGCAAATATAATATACACCACAACACAAGACTAACTCTGTTAATCTTTACCAGAATGCTCTAGAGAATTGAGTTATATTTTTACATTATCTGATAAATTCTGAGAAGATTGTTCTGATTATAATTCCATCGCAAATTCACACTTTCTAAGATATTCAATGTTTTCTATGATCAGTAATGCAGACGCCATGTTTGATGTGGTTTGTTTTAGTATTATTTATTGAAACAAATGAACATCACGCTATAACTATAGGTTTGGAACCAATGTTTGGAATTGTAATGGTAAGGTTATCACTCATTATTACCCATTACATTAACCTAACATATCTCACTTATGTATGACAATTATTCTCGTCCCGCTCTATTCTCCTGCGTTGTGTTTTGTCACGTAGGTCAACCCTATGTCTAACACCCTATTTGGCATCGTCGCCTCGCTGGTATATGTTCGCTGCTCGTGGTAGGCAAGGCTCCCAGACGTACGATAATTGTCGTACAAGTGCAATAATTTAGCTTACTGTAAGATAAATAATATAGTGCGCATGTTAATACGATAATCTGTAGTTTTGTACAATAATTCATACTTTTCATGAAATAATTCCTGGTAATTAAAAGCCAATTAAAAAAGTTCCTTAAAATAATCTACCAATCACATCACTTTACGTTTTGCGTCGGGAGAAGTCGGTGGTGCACAAACACTTGCCTGATCCCTAATACATAAAAGTGCTGTTACTGTCAATTCAATTTTTCGAGAGAGGATAACGAGGAAGAGGCTGGACCTTCTGTTTGAAAAAAATGTAAGTTTCGTTTGGTTTGAACAAGGTGCAGTTATTTGGCAATATAGGTTAAGGTTAAAGATAGGTTAGGTCAGGTTGGGGGCTTGGGTGGGCTTTCCTCTCCAGTTAAAAGGTTATTACGTGAGTTATTTGTTTCACCTAAGTCAGTCTAAGAATCCAAGCTGGACAGACAGCATTAGCGCAAAGCCTTCTCACTGTCTCATTCCAGTTTCTCTTTACAGTTCTGTATCTCTGCTCCTTCCACCTTCCCTGCTTCATTATTACTGTACGCCACTGTTTACGTGCACTAAGAAGCGGAAGTGGAGGAGGAGGAGAAGGAAGGAGAAGGAAAGGAAAATGGAGAAGGAGGAGAGGGATGACACGGTGAAAACTGTCAGGTACGGATGATGAAGTGATAGGCAATTTCCGATGATTTAGATGTTAATAAAATAGTGAGGAATTGTGATAGTGTTTGAATGCTTGTTGACGATGGAAAAGATGTGTTATATAAAGTGCAGGAAGCGTCCACATCAACGAATAAGAATATATATAATGTCTTGTGATTTATTATGAGAATATAAATTGAAGAGGAAAAATACGTCCAACGGTATTGTATGTGTCTAGTTTCAAATTCTTGCTTCAATTGTTTTATAAGGTTCTTCTCCTTTTTTGTTATTAGGTCTATGTGGAAAAAAAATAAACTTACATAATTCAGTAACTAAATGGAAGAAGATAAAAATACATAACAATGATAATGTGACAAGTAGGGAAAGGGTCCTATATAGAAGACACCACACACGCCTTCGTCATAATTATAGTAAAGAATAAAAATAATAATAATAACCACATAAGTTTTAATGATCTCTATTATATCATTCTTAGTAATGAGTTGCCGTGACAAGTGAAGATGGCGGAAGCTCTTTTCAAATATACCATCAATTTGTAGAAGACGATAATTGTGTGTCCCTTGTATGAGTGGACGTGATGCTTGTATGAGACTTAATGAAGCATCCAGCCGGTGCTTATGGCCTCATAGCACGATGGCAGGAAGGACAGACAGACACAGAGAGAGAGAGAGAGAGAGAGAGAGAGAGAGAGAGAGAGAGAGAGAGAGAGAGAGAGAAGAGAGAGAGAGAGAGAGAGAGAAAGAGAGAGAAACAATTAGCTTGACAGGCTGAGTCAGACAGGTAAACAAACATATAACGATACAGACAAACAGACACAAATAACTGAAACTAACATTGAACATTTTAAATAGTACGAAAAGCGGCAGGCAGGCAGGCAGGCAGGCAGGCAGGCAGGTAGGCAGCGATAGTTTAGAATATTGAATAGTTACTCTATCCAAAGTTCAATATCCAGTTTAAAATTTGTACACACCGCGTTCTGTTCAATCCCTGTTATTACCTTTTTGCCAGCAGCGTGGAGTGTGAACAAAGAAAATAATCAGATGTACATCAGACCGTAGGTAAGTAGGCAGCAGTGGGCTTGGAGGAGGGGATAGAGGGGAGGGGTGAGGGGACTGAGGGGGTAGGGAGGTCGTAGAAGTGTTAGTGTTAGTAGGTTAGGTTAGGTTAGGTGAGAGAGAGAGAGAGAGAGAGAGAGAGAGAGAGAGAGAGAGAGAGAGAGAGAGAGAGAGAGAGAGAGAGAGAAGGGGGAGGGGGGAAGGTTGATTTGAGGGAAACAACTACAAAGGAATTATTACGTAGGAAATTTTAACCTTCCGGGCGTTTTGCAGGACTGATAAATTGATTCACGAGTGGGTCCGTGTGTGTGTGTGTGTGTGTGTGTGTGTGTGTGTGTGTGTGTGTGTGTGTGTGTGTGTGTGTGTGTGTGTGTGGTTTCCCTTTATAACTCCTGAAGACGAGAGGAACCTAAAGACCTACTCCATTACTCCCTAAACTGCACTCACTTCCTGCCTCCTCTCGCCACACTCTCTTCCTCCACTCCCTTCCTCCACCACACTCCCTTCCTCCACACTCCCTTCCTCCACTTCCTCCACTTCCTCCTCCACCACACTCCCTTACTCCACTCTCGGCTCCACCACCACCTCCTCCTATCGTCTAACTCTTCTCAGGTTTCAATAGGAATCGAAAATGGATAAAAAAGATTATATATAATGAGGAAAAGAGAAGGAGAAGGGCTTGAAGATTTGACTGAAGGGATGGTGAAGGGATAGTGAAGGGATGTGTGGGGAGTATGAATGGAGTACTGTGATTGGTGGGAAGAGTGAAGAGAATCAATGAAGTGTGAAGGAAGAATGAATAATGTGAATGAAGTGTGATGTCATTTTTGTTTTGTTTTTTTTCTATATCACAAACCGTTGGCGCCAGTAAGCTTTATGAAGGCAAAGATGGACTTCCCTCTTGCCTGTTATTTGGTGTAGGTTTTTAGATTGATGGGAAGAATGAATAATGTGAAGGAAATGTAATGTAATTGATGGGAAGAATGAATAAAATGAATAACAAAACTGATAACGGAGATATTCCCAAAACCCATAAATTCCACCACAAAGAAAACAAAAGACGGTATAAACTATAAACACGATGCAGAAGGTGTTGACTCCGAGACTAACCATTGTTTAAAGTGACTCCCTTGACTCTATACATTACTTGAACGGTGTTGAGGTGCCAGGTTGGGTGTCACTTGATCCTAAACCATCATAGAGGATCACGGAAGGACATCTCAAGGACTTATGGTAAATTTGTTGACTGTATTTCATGATGAGACTCGAGAAGATAGTGTTTTTGGGTATATGTGTGTATGTGTGTGTGTGTGTGCGTCAAGGGGGAAGGGAGTAGTGAGGTTTAGCGCATCTGAGTGTGTTGTAGCGGCATCAAGTTCCATCTACGAGCTGTCATCCCGAACACTCGTGGCAAATGGCTTTCTGTTGTTAGTTACGAGAATGCAACCAATGGCAACAAAGGAAGGAAGATGAGGAAAGGAAGGAGATGGAAGCGAGGGAAGAAGGAAGAGAGAAGAAGAAGAAAAATAACATAAGGTAACAGTTGTAACCAAAAATGTGTAGTAAATATAAGAAAAATGCGTAATTTATAAAACTTATTGAAGAACATAAATAAGACAAATGTGTAAAAAAACAAAAGAACTGCATAACTGATATAACAAAAAGGCGTAACTGATATATAAGAAAAGGCGTAATACTCTCTCTCTCTCTCTCTCTCTCTCTCTCTCTCTCTCTCTCTCTCTCTCTCTCTCTCTCTCTCTCTCTCTCTCTCTCTCTCTCTCTCTCTCTCTCTCTCTTTCTCTCTCACGCAGGAGATATGATGAGGGAGGAGAGGTTGGAAGAGGGAGGTGATTGCGCTTCTATCATCTGCATCACGATAAAAATCTTTCCAGACAGGTTAATGGCAGGTGCAAAGGTGACTAAGAGCTCCTCCCATCTCTCCCTCTTCTTATCCTCTCCATAATCCTCTTTCCAACCCTCCCTCCCTTCCTGCCTCCCTTCTCTTTCCATTTATGTCCCCGCAAAATGGTAACATCACACACATCTTTATCTTTATCTCTCCTCCTCCTCCTCCTCCTCTTCTTGTTGTCGTATCTTTATATTGTTTTTATTATCTATATTTTTTGACGCAATTTCCATGTTCTTTTATTTTATATGCTTCAGGATTTTTTTTTTAGCACACTGTAAATCTGTTATGTGTATGTTTTATTATATTATTTTTTCGAACAACAACAACAACACCAACAACAACAACAACAACAACAACAACAACAACAACAACAACAACAACAGCAACAACAGCAAAGTTTCAAATATAACAACATTAATTTTTTTCCCTCCTGCCATCCTGTCCGTACACTTTCCTTCCTTCCTTCCTTCCTTCCTTCCTTCCTTCCTTCCTTCCTTCCTTCCTTCCTTCCTTCCACACTTGCCTTTGATGCCTCGTGGGTGTGGGTGAAACGCGCCTTATGCTTCTTAATAAATAATAAATCCTTTGTAGTGATAATCCATGATCTTGAGTGAGTGGTGGAGGCGGTGGTGGTGGCAGCAGTGGTGGTGATGGTGGTGGTAGGGGTTGATTTTTTCACTTTATTCTCGAGTCTCTCCACTTAAGGCGTCACCATGATTTCCTCTCCTTACCTGGGAAAGTGGAAGGCATACTTAGGTAGGTTGTTGTTTCATATTTCCAGTAACAGTTTGGACTTGCTCACCTTGCCTGCCTTATAATGTTGTGTTAGCGTGGTGGTTCCTGCCTTCTTGGTGTCTAGAAACATTCCTCTTTCCCTCCTACTGTCTGTGCACCTTGGAACACTATAATCTACTGTTAAAGGCGGTTGGTTTCCTTAACATGTAGTCAGAGAGAACTGGAATGAATAGATAGATGGATATGTAGTATGTTGTATATGTAGTATGGATACACGGTCTTCCAATATCATGAGTGTTCCTTCTTTTAATCTCTCTCTCTCTCTCTCTCTCTCTCTCTCTCTCTCTCTCTCTCTCTCTCTCTCTCTCTCTCTCTCTCTCTCTCTCTCTCTCTCTCTCTCTCTCTCTCTCTCTCTCTTTCTCTCTTCTTTACTCTGTTATATACCTTCAAGCTGTAGTCACTATAAGGTCGACGCGTTGAAAAATTTATGAGTCCCTTTTGGTCAGTTGGATATAATGAATTAAGTTAGGCAGTGTAGTGAGAGTGAGTGTGGCAGCGGCAGTGTTCGTGTAAGAAGTTATAGAACAACTGTGTTCGATCGTCCAATGTGCAGGACGCAACGTTCATGTCTCACCCTCTGCTTGCAAGGGAGAAGGCAAGGCAAAGGCAGCAGACATTAGTGTGCTTTGGAAGTGCATCGGTATTGATGGCAAGGCAGCCACGCCACCTTTATCAATGGTCCTCCTTTCACCACTGTAACAAAACACAAACTCTAAAACGCAATGATTTTTCCTGAGTTTAATCTAGTATCGAGTATATAGTACTAGTATCTAGTATATATATGTATATATATATATATATATATATATATATATATATATATATATAATATATATATATATATATATATATATATATATATATATATATACATACACACACACACACACACATATGTATGCATGTTTATTTCCGCCATAAAAGGAGGCAGCTGAGAGATGAAGTCAATAGACGAGGCAAGACAATGTATTGGTGGTGTTCTGTGAGATTCACTTGCTATTAGATCGGATCAGAGTTGGATCAACGAGGTATTACGAGCAGGCTTTGTTTTACCGTCCTGGTCCTGGCGACTCCCTCCTGCCTGCCGCCTCGCACCCACTCATCGCAGCCTCGTTACAATGGAAGGAGGAAGAAGTGTTATTCAATACTCTTTGTATAGACAGTGTATAGCCGCCTTGCATACCTAAAGGGAAACAATTATAACACGGAAGGTAGATAAGACAATACAAAAAATATACACGAAAGTAATTTATTCGTTTGTTTATTGATATCGTTTATTTGTATAGTTTATATTCCTTCTTTGAACGTCATGATACAGTTTATTTAAGGAAATGTTTGTTTCGCTGACTTAACAAATTCCCAATGAAACAAGTGCGCATCGCTGCTCCGACTACACATATCAAGTTTTCCTTTATCGTTTCCGCCTCCAGCTCCTCCTCCTCCTCCTCCTCCTCCTGTTATTCATTCATTTTCTCCTCTACTTCCTCCTCCTATCTCTCCTCCTCTTTCTCCTCCTCCATCTCCACTTTCTTTCAAGGTCTCGCCGTTCCGTGAGACAGTTTTTTGGCATAAATAACGTGTTAAATATCCCGCGTCCCTCCACGTATTCCCGGGCGTTATCAGGCTGTCTCGCTCCATTGGGCTGCGTGTCGCCCGCCAGAAGGCTGCCACCGTCTTCTGCTGCCGGAAACCTTACCGAGGATTTCATGATTTTTCCGGAAGACCATCAGGAAATCAGATGTTACTTGTTAGTTGTTTTTCATAGCAGAGTTTTAGTGGAGGAAAAATGTTGATCTCGTATAAGTAGATCGATAGATTGATAAATACACACACACACACACACACACACACACACACACACACACACACACACACACACACACACACACACATTCTCTTTCTCTATTTTATAATTATCTCCATCTCCTCTTCCTCCTCTTCCTCCATTTCTTCCCTCCTTTCCTTGACAATTACGAGGCCACGACAAAAAGTGAGAATTCGTCCCACCTCAGGTACGCTATAATCTTCATATAAATTACGCTTAAGAGGCTTCACATCCCTCTTCCTTCTCCCCTTGACTCTAAGTGATGCAGGTTCTCACAGGAGTATCGTGCACCATCTTATAAGGGTTTTAATACTATCTGTGATCCTATGTTTCTTAGCCATTATAAACATAGACTGCTTACTGAGAGGCTATTGGCGGTACAGTGCAGTCTATCTCGATGCATTGCGGGGGGAGTTGGTGTGGTGCTTGTGTTGACGTTCTTTAAGGGGAGATGAGATGAAGTGAAGGAGGCAATGAGGTGCATAAAGGAGACAGCAGGTACTTGATGATGGACACGTTGGGTGGAATGAAGTGAGCGAGGCAGACCAACGCTATTATGCAGTGGAGGTGGGTAGGGCAAGGCTCAATGTGGAGTGTGGAGTGTGGAATGCAGGTGGTGGAAGGCAAGGACGAAAGAAGAAAAAGATGGGGAAAGGTATATTGAGAGAGAGAGAGAGAGAGAGAGAGAGAGAGAGAGAGAGAGAGAGAGAGAGAGAGAGAGAGAGAGAGAGAGAGAGAGAGAGAGAGAGAGAAAGAGGAAGGTCAAAGATACAGGTATTTCCATAGGTACATCTTAGAGATCCTGCAGCAGGAGGAAGGAGAGGAGGAAGTATAGAGGAGGGAGAGTGTTAACTGGCCCAGTCAAGATACAATTGATTATTGGCAACAATCTGTCATGTTACTTTTAGGAGAGTAGTGCCAAGAAATAAATTATATATCTACTCTTTTTTTTCAGGAGTGCAAAGTGAAACAACGACTATTTCCTCCCACTGTCACCGTCACCATCACCGTTACCGTGCACAAACCACCCACAGAACCATCACCACACTGCCTTCTACACTATCACCACTCGTTCCTCATCGGTATCAGCTGCTCCTCTCTCTTCCATCACCGTTACCTGCTACTGAGCGCTGCAACTCGCCATTCAAGAAGACAAGAAATCACCAACACGGCGGCGGCGCTGACGGAGACTTCGACGAGTAAATATTTTATCCTTTCCTTCCCGCCTTAGTATCTGGGTGGTTGACTTGCGGTGAGAGAGATAGCCGGTGATGAAGAGAGGGAGAGGGGAGGAAGGAGGCAGACGGTGAGAAAAGAGTGGGAAAGACAGAATAAGAAACAAGAATTGGATAAGAGAGACAGAGATAATGATAGACAGACACAGAGTACAGGTAACCTCCACTGTCTTCGTTTGAACATTCTTGAGTTGTCTGTCATTCTACCTGGTCCTCGCACGCTACATACACTACAGGTAATCTTTCTATTCCTCTCCACCATTGAACATATCTATTCTCTCCATCTACCAGTCATAAAAATATAGATATGATAAGTTCATGGCACAGAATTGACCGTAAATCTTCTTGTTAACTTCATTCCTAAACGCTTGTTAGTCCACTCACTCACTCACTCACTCACTCACTCAATTATTCATTAATTCCTCCTCCTCTTCTTTTTCTTTTTTTCTTCGTCCTCGTCTCTTCTTATCATTATTATTATTATTATTATTATTATTATTATTATTATTATTATTATTATTATTATTATTATCAATTTGCTTCTTATTCTTCTACCTTTCTTTTTCTTTTAATTTTCTTTTTTTTTCTTTTTTCCTTTTTTTGTTATTTTTTCTTCCTCGTCTTTGTCCTCGTCTTCGTTGCATCCCCTTCAAGCACGCACTCGTCTGGCTGCAGCTCCGCCTCGTCCTTGGGTGTGTTTGATGGCCTTAATACGCGGTCATTCGTCAGGCTGAGCGGGACCAAGCTCAAGGGTGGAGGTGACAGGGAGGGGGAGGAGGTCCTGCCACCTGCTTGTTAGGTGAGGACGGTGACGGAGCCCCTTCTAACATCTACCTGTCACTAGTCCCTCCCTCAACTGTCCCTTCGTGTCGTGGTATTCTTCGTCTCTGACATTTAACACACACCATTGGAACCTTCACCAAAGTTTGCTGTTAATATTTATCGTTATTTTTCAATTAAGAGACCTCATATATTTGAAAGAAACTAAATAATTTAAATGAAAAATATTGATGTAGCTTGAAGATGCTCCAGAACATTGAAATACAAGAGTTAAATTGTGGTGTGTATATATATATATATATATATATATATATATATATATATATATATATATATATATATATATGTGTGTGTGTGTGTGTGTGTGTGTGTGTGTGTGTGTGTACTAGCCAGCCAGTGTTCCTTGTATGTAAGGAGATGCATAGGTGTAGTAACGGCCTGGTTGGTGCATTAGTAGAGTGGCTTCCTTGGGTGTTGAATAACTTGATTGACTGTCTAAGTGTTAGGGAAGCCTACCAGGTGAATAAAAACACTTTTATTTAACAAGTTGAATGATGGAAAACATTTAACGAGCAGTATAAATACTGTTGTTAGGACCGTTTATTTAAACCATTGTGCTCGATTACGGATGTTCGCCCCTTTAACCTCCATACAAACGAGTTCAATATATAAAATGTCCTATTAATTTGCATTTTCTTAAATTACATTTATATTCAAGTATGTTAGAATGGATGAAAAAATGGAAATTCGTGTCCACGATGACGAACAGATTGTTTAGTTAGCCATGTAATATGTTTTCTGTGTTGGTGTGCACTGAGCAGCGATAACTAGACTAAAAGTGTTGTCAGCGGGGCAGCAAGCAGGATTTTCACGTGTCCTTATCTCGCTTGGGTATTTCCGTATAACTGCTGCTGGGACTGTATCGATATAAATATAAAGTCCTACATACTATACTTAGTGTATTCAACACATATGTGAAGGTTTCAGGCGGTGCTCTCTAGTATATACCCTGTGAAGTTAGGTGCCTCAAAAAATATTCTAACCCTTAGTTAAAAGGTTATTACGTGAGTTCAGCTTAGGTTAAGATAGGTTGTATCGGTGGGGGGATCTGGTTCAGTTATATAAGCTTCTTTTATTTTCTTTAACCAAAGTAAAAGGTTTTTCACCTTAGATTTATTTCCGGAGTGCCATAAATGGCCTATATTTGCTTCCCCCACCTTTAAACTCCACCTTCCCAAGTGGTCACCAAGCTTGTTAGCTGTAAGAAGAAGAAAAAGAAGATAGGGGACGACCAGTATTTATGCAATTTACCAGTAATTTTACTGATTGATGCCCTTGAAAGTTTGTTAATATTATTATTATCTCTCTCTCTCTCTCTCTCTCTCTCTCTCTCTCTCTCTCTCTCTCTCTCTCTCTCTCTCTCTCTCTCTCTCTCTCTCTCTCTCTCCCTCTCTCTCTCTTTCTCTCTTTATCTACATGACAGGCGATAAATGTCATTTGCGTAACAGTGTCCTCAATAAAATATTTTCTTTGATTATATATTTTTATATTACTTGCAATGTTAGCCTTAGGGCATTCCTGACCACCACAGACTTAATAGTAAATTACAAATGTCTGGAATACGTGTCGTTTCCTCTCCAATCACGTTGACAGAGATATAATTATAAATGAATAAAGATCTACTAAGTATAAACAAAGTATTGAGTGACAGACACAAGCAAGACGAGACCATTGTGACGTCACATTGAAAACAAGTTACCAAACCCAAGTGTTGCCGCCGTGGCTTGAAAGGATCTTGTTAAGGTATCAACCTGTCTTGCACGTTGATGTTTAATAGCATTGAGTTCACGTATTGCGCTGCGCTGTCAAGGAAGATTGATGACTGGCCAAGAAAATGACAAGAATGTATTTTTTGCATCCCATTATACTGATTCATGTGTGTATGTATGAATGTGTGTGTGTGTGTGTGTATGTGTGTGTGTGTGTGTGTGTGTGTGTGTGTGTGTGTGTGTGTGTGTGTGTGTGTGTGTGTGTGTGTGTGTGTGTGTGTGTGTGTGTCCTTGTGTCCTATTCTTAAAAGATTCTTCCTAGTGTATCTAGTTTGCCTAACTTTACCTTAAGTAAGTTCTTTATCTTCCAAATTATATATAAATTTACTATGCAAGTGCCATGCTCCCCACTGCCCAGCATCATCTAATGGAAACATAGAGGAGCTTGCCTAACCCTACCTTGCAAACGTAAAGGATAGGTTAGGTTAAGTAAGGTTGCTACATATAAATTACTTTAGGTAAGGTTAGGCAAACTAGATACACTAGGATAGGCAGATTAGGTAGGTTAGGGCAGCCAATCACGTGGCGAGACTGCTCGTGCATGCTCAGAGTGTGCGGGGAAATAGCTGCTTGCAGGCCCTCCCCTTGCAGGCCCTCCCCACTGGCATGCCTGTTTGGTAGGAGGAAGGGAGGGGCAGGAGGAGGAGTGGAGGAGAAAGGAGGGGGCAAGGGAGCAACGCCCTGCCCCACCAGGCCTTAGTGGTCACCTAGAGAGTAGAGAGAGCGAGTGTCTCAGGGTGGCGGGAAGGGACAGAAGGGAAAGGAAGGAGAGACATGAGAAGGTTACGACCGGAACGACTTTCACTTATCACTTTCCTCATTTAGATTTCTCCCACTACATGTTGCTGTACAGATGATTCTCCACGGCAGATCTGTACGTGAAGACTTAGATATTGAGGCGATGGGCTGGTATCACTGACAGGGTGGTAGGAGGAACGGGGTACCAGGAGGCATCGTGTCTCTGGCAGCGTTGCACCGGTGGTTCAGTGTGGTGGTGGTGGTGGTGGCAGGTGCAGAGGTTGCCCACTGTTGCCATATCAAATCACCGATGCCATTCTCACAAAGCGCCATGGGAGGGTGATGGTGGTATTGGGGGGGGAGGGGAGTGGTATGCCTTTTTTGCGTCGTAACGTGTCTTGATCTGACTCAGTCTAATGACAACGAGGAACTTCATCATAGAAAAAGATAAACTTCCTGACTTTTAACCATGTCCTTTTTTTCCCCCTTCTTTCCTCGGTCTGATTCACATTTTGACGGTCGGGTTGAAAGCCTTGTGCTGCTCCATTATCCAGAACATTTCGCCTCCGTCCTGTTCCAGTCGCTGGCCACGCTAAGTCCAGTCTACAAGGAACTGCAATGAATCTCTTGAAAACACACCTGCTCTCTCTCACCCTTATGTTATCTATACCCTCTGGAGTTTACATTCCACAATGGAACGGTACTGTACACGCGTAGATTATTAAGATATTCCTCCCACCTGTGTACCCTTCAAGGACTTTCAATACATGTCCCGAGTCTTCAGTTACGATACGTGGACCCGCGAGAATGAGGGGGAAAAAAAAAAGAAAAAAAACCCCTCACCGTTCCTCTTTTTCTTCCCACCCGCGAACCTGGGACGTGCATTCCATAGCGTCCCAGCGGAGCCTCCCACTGTACTCTTGAGTCTTGCACCCCATAGCAAGGTCCCACAGCGCTTTGCCACCTGCCTGACCACCGCCCTCTGAGCCGCAAGAGTCACAGTGGAGAGTTGCCAAGTGTAGCTGGCTCAGAAAATTAGCTCACAAGGGCCAGCTACACCGCGCGGACGGAACAACAAACTGAGCAGTATTGGATCGTCTTGAAGTCAGTCGCCTGTTGCTTATCTCTCTAGAAGCACGTGTGTGAGTGTGCGCGCGTGTGGTGGCGCATTCATGAGTGTGTGCATGTGCGTTGCCTGTTTGCCGCTGTGTGCACCGATTGGGTCCAGGACGGAGAGGTTTTTGGGCGTGGAAAAAATCATGTCAAGAAAGAGAAGCTGATCCTAAGTGTTACTCTTTCTCCTCTTCCTTCACGGGTCACCTGCCCTCCCCACACCGCCATCCCTATGGAGGTAAGGAAAAGGGGAGGGAAAAGGGCACTGACTTGAGAGAGAGAGAGAGAGAGAGAGAGAGAGAGAGAGAGAGAGAGAGAGAGAGAGAGAGAGAGAAAGTATGTGTGTAAACTGTAAAGGAAAGCTTGCGTAAATGAGACGATTTGATAATTACGAAATGAAAATGAAACTGTATGTATGTATGTATGTATGCATGTAAGTATGTATGTATGTATGCATGCATGTATGCATGTATATATGTATGTATATATGTATGTATGTATGTATATATAAGTATATGAATTAATGAAGGACTGCGACGAGAATTAGGAGAAAATTATGCGTCAAAAATGCAATGCCAATATATTACCCTTGAAATGTTACCATAACCACATAGAGAGAGAGAGAGAGAGAGAGAGAGAGAGAGAGAGAGAGAGAGAGAGAGAGAGAGAGAGAGAGAGAGAGAGAGAGAACAAAATAAAAGTTAATACATGTATTCAATGTGTGTATATCTTAAATGAAAAATACGAAATGGATAAAAGTGCAAGAAAAGAAGAAAAAAATATTATAAACTAAAAAAAACTAATGATGAAAAGTAGAGTTAAGTAATACGTGAAACATAACAAATTTAAAACACATACTTCTATATAAAGCAAAAAAATAAGTCGTAATAAACTAGAACGTTGATGAAGGTAGTCGAGGATTAATGCGAGGGATATTTTAAGACTGAGACAGACGTAAGGGTGGTGTATAGAGGAGAGTGAGGTGAGCCGAGCCGAGGTGACTCTTAAGCCGAAGTGACATGACGATAAGTAATGTGAAGAATGTTGGTCATGCAATGGTGGTGGTGGTGGTGGTAAAGGAATATAAATACATTCATACATACATACATACATACACGCATGCAGTAATGATGGTGATGATGGTGGTGGTGTTTAGTGAAAAAAATAAAGGTAAATAGGAAGAAGTATACGTTAGTCTCACACTGCTAGACGAAACCATTTTTTTCTGGTATATTTTGATGTGTTTTTTAATGAATCTGAAAGTTGTTCCCGTCGCAAATCATTAGTTTATCTTTTTATATATGGGATTCAAAATGTTCACAATGACATGCTCTATCCTATGTGAGATGTAAAAACTGCCGCTGTGAGACTGGCAAACTTCTTAATAAATACCAAAAATAGCAATGAGGTGTTATTATTTTTGTTCGTTGTAGTAG
>JAPQNM010000025.1:4162366-4182366 GCA_029783475.1 Metacarcinus magister
GGTGCCTCCGAGCTCAAAGGCTAATGTGACGGGAGATGAGCGCCCGCAGATACGTGCAGCTACATCGTGTGCCCCAACCTTACCTTAAACCTTGGCCTCCCCCACCCCGGGTTGTCCTTTTCAGAAATAACCCGACAAGCAGGATCATCATCTAGGTAACGTACCACATGTCCATATAGTCGGAGTTGACGTTGACGGACTATGGTGGTAATAAGTCAACTGATTATCTCGACACATAAAAAAAAATATATATCACAGCGCGTAGCTCACCGTTCAATAGCGTCCAGTAGCCCCTCCCTCCCCCACAACATATTTGCTTACTTGTGTTTGTGTTTGTAGTGTTGTGTAGGCACGGAAACCCTTCACTGCTTTGTAAACCCTCGCAGCAGCAACTCTACGTAAGATAGCAAGTACTGAGTCACTTTTCCCATCCGTTTAAGCATTGGTATTGCCTGAGAGAAAACTAGGAAAAAGCAACGTGTTATGAGGCGTTTTTGTACTCCATTTCCTGTTCCTGACGTAAGTATAAGAAGGTAGTGTTGCCTGTTTAGTTTATTTAGTAAATATGCAAAACATGATTATTGCTGGACATTAATGATTCACTCCTTTCTAAATGTTCTGGGAATGTTGTGGTGAATATACAGTTTTTCACAACCAAATATGTAGAGGATATCTTATTATATATGCATTTGCGACAGAAATTAATGTCAAAATCTTTCGAAATGGATCAAAATCTATACGAAAAGTGTGTTATTTATATCCAGGTGCATTCTGGTGAAGATGTTAAATTTTACCAGACACACTATCACCTACGCATAATTCATCACGCTCACAGGAGTATACGGCTTCTTTTATCACCTCACATCTTCTTGCCACCTAAAAACTGCATTTACTGCGGCTATAATTGTTCCAGACTATGATATGTTAGTCAGCAAGTTTTTTTTTTTCTCCGCCGATAAATCTGCCCCACAAAAAGGGAGCACCACCATATTGGATTAACACAAAACACAAAAAAATTAGCACAGCGCGTAGCTCACCGTTCAATAGCGTGCAGTAGCTCAAAACTCCCCCCTCCCTCCTTCCACATAGTTACTTACTTGCGTTTGTGTTTGTAGTGTTGTGTAGGCACGGAAACCCTTCACTGCTTTGCAAACCATCGCAGCAGCAACTCCAAGTAAGACAGCAAGTACTGAGTCACTTTTCCCATCCGTTTAAGCATTGGTATTACCGGAGAGAAAACTAGGAAAAAGCAACGTGATATGAGGCGTTTTTGTACCCCATTTCCTGTTCCTGACGTAAGTATAAGAAGGTAGTGTTGCCAGATGCAGAAGGGTGGCAGGCAGGCAGGCAGGCAGGCAGGCAGGCAGGCAGGCAGGCAGGCAGGCAAGGCAGGCAAGGCAGGACCAGATCAGTTTTGACTCATGATTCTAGTTTTAGGGTGATGGCAAGCACACATTGTTTCTATTTACATCACACAGGAAGTAGAGCTAATTCTCTTGTTAATATAGAGGTCACACTTTGTATTATTAAAGTTACTATATCTATAGCTACGTTACTGTTTGTCTTATGTAACTATTGTTTACGGTAAGGATCATGTGTTTATTCTTTTAAAATACTTACGATTATGATTCTAAAAATATAAAAAAAAAGCTGGCTATTTATATACTACTTGATTCTATGCAGGTTTTTCTGTTTATACTATTCAACCCTTTGTATATCGTATGTGTTTGTATTCTCGTTGTCGCTTTTCAGGTGTATATGTTATAAATGTTTCTATATACGAGTCTATACCTCGCTTCAGTTTTCAAATCCTCGATTCACGATGAAATAATGAAAGTGAGAGGAAGAATAGAAGGTCGTGTTTTCAGATGATTTTCTTGTGTGTGTGTGTGTGTGTGTGTGTGTGTGTGTGTGTGTGTGTGTGTGTGTGTGTGTGTGTGTGTGCGTGTGTGTGTGAGAGAGAGAGAGAGAGAGAGAGAGAGAGAGAGAGAGAGAGCGAGAGCGAGAGAGAGAGAGAGAGAGTGAGGTAAAAAAAAAGTGAAATCTGGACTAGAGACATTTTACACAACCATTTGGGTGCAATATTTTTCTCTCCATGTAAGGAGGAGTGAGGGAGGAAGGCAACTGAGGCAGACAAGAAGGAAGAAGAGGAGGAGGAGGAAGAGGAGGAAGAGGTGAAAGGAAGAGAAGGAGGAAGATGATGGTGATGATGATTTGAGAGTTGTAAAGGGTAGTTGAACAGCCTTTCATCCTGCACAAGACTCACAAAGTGTAGCCTTTGTGTGTCAACTCACACTCAAATCAACACTTTACTCACGCCTCACTCAAGCAACTCACTAACTCGTTCACGTATTAGCCTTCCGTCTCATTGATTCGCTGGCAACTCACTCTCTTACTCACTCCTTCATTCTCTCACTCACTATATATATATATATTAAAAAAAAATTTCATAATAATTTTCTCATTGATTCACTTGGTAACTCATTCACTCATCCATTCATCCCTTCACTCACTCACTCACTCACTCATCACTCACTCACTCACTCACTCACTCACTCACTCACTCACTCACTCATTCATTCACTCACTCACGCACAAAACAGAAACATCCTTAACCTCATGACTTTAGAATAGAAATAGTTTTAAATCTTATAAGTTCATCGGATATTCGAAAGTAAGTCATTTTAGGTGTACCTTGTCACGATTATGTGTAGGTAATGTTAAGTCATAGTGATATCAATAACTGTACTTCTTTCCTCCTCCTCCTCCACCTTCTCCTTCTCCTCCTCCTCCGTTAATATAGATGATCTGCTCCATCAATTAACTATCGTAAGCGCCGATAGACACTCCCACAATACTGCACCCTGAACCCATCTACTCACTCACTCCCTGACACACCATGTTAACACATCATAATACACACAGGATCCTCACACTAATGACTCGAGAAACTGCAGAGTAAATGAAACTAATGCGTTGATATAAACATGAGTAATGAGTGATGAGTCTGCTGATACAAGATGCTGAAGTGTAATGTTCGAAATTATGTTTGTTTTCAGTGATGCAGGATTGGTACTTAATTTTTTGTTGTATCTCGTGTATACATTAGAGAAAGTTAGGCTTTAGTCAGCTAAAAATGACGTGTGTGTGTGTGTGTGTGTGTGTGTGTGTGTGTGTGGAATGATCAATGGGTTTCCTGTCTCAAAATACCTAAAGTTTATGAGAAAAAAAATTACCTCATACCTCAAACCAGTCACATATGCAGCAATAAGTAGTACTAACACACACACACACACACACACACACACACACACACACACACACACACACACACACACACACACACACACACACACACGGAAAGTAAATAGAAAAAAATAATTAGGTAACCCACATTACCGAGCGAGTTCGTAATTATCCCAATTCATAGCACTCGGGTATTTGGGAACACCTGGTGAATAGAAAAGTCCAGACTAGCCCTCACACCACCACCACCTCGACGCCAATATATGTACAGCTAAGAAATACCTGACCAAATTATCAAACCTATACATATACACTGATACACACGCATCCCATACTTGATGATGTTATGTGCTACGTGATCCTATCTATAAATCCATACCGAATACTGATGTGGTAGGACAGGCAAGGGAATGGTTGTTAGTACATTTTAGACGCTCGCTGCTTCGCTTAACTAACGTACGTATCCCTGTTCTCTCCCCGCCGCTGTGACTCCATCCTGTTCCCTCCGTGCAAGTCATTGGTTTTGTAAGAGTGATCATAACTGAGCCAGAACAACCAAGAAAGTATTCAAATAAGACGGAAAACTGACCGACCGTGCATCCGTCCCGTCCTTACTCGCGTTACAGTGACGGAACTGAGCCATTACTATGATTCATTTGTTAAGTGATAATGTACCAGCCAGGAGGTCACGTGGAAGCTCCTAAAAAGTGATCCTCTGTGGTGACATCTCCGAGACTTGCCACCGCTAACCACAAGACTCGCTACCATACACCTCCTCCTCACTCCTTCGTCTGAGATTATTTTGTGTAGAAGTCAAGTCAGCCGGAATATGGGCCAGGTATGTTTGTGTAGGTAGAGCAGGGAGTAAGAGAGCAGAGCGGAGTAGGTAGGACGGTGAAAGGAGGGAGGGAAGGAGTGAAAGGGGTGAGGGAGGCAGGGAGGGAGGGGCGTTAGCAGCGAGGTTGAGTAAGGGAGTGAAAGGAGACTGACTACTTGAAGACTTGTGCGTTGCTTCAAGGTGAGTTTTAAATGGTAGCGGAGGGAGGGACCGTGTGTGTGTGTGTGTGTGTGTGTGTGTGTGTATGTGTGTGTGTGTGTGTGTGTGTGTGTGTGTGTGTGTGTGTGTGTGTGTGTGTGTGTGTGTGTGTGTGTGTGTCGGACTTAGCAACCATTACTGATGCAATGGATGTTATCTCCTCCTCCTCCTCCTCCTCCTCCTCCTCCTCCTCCTCCTCCTCCTCCTCCTCCTCCTCCTCCTCCTCCTCCTCCTACTACTACTACTACTACTACTACTATTACTGCTACTATAACCACCACCACTACATTGTCAACAGGGATGGACAATTACCTACTAAACAATGGAGAGAGAGAGAGAGAGAGAGAGAGAGAGAGAGATAAGAGAGACTTTCAAGGTCTATTTTAGTAGTATATAAGTTTTCAAACAGCTGAAGAAATTTTCATCATCAAGCTGATAACACTTGTTGCAACTGGACCACTAAACGCTATTTTGCTACGAATTAGATAAGTTTTTCGACGACTCATAAAAATAAAAACGAAAACAGCTATGGTTTTTGTGGGGGCGTTTTTTTATATATATATTTCGTCATGCAGTGAGATTATAAGTGTGGTTGCTTGTGTGCATGTGTGTGCGTGTGTAAGTGAGCGTGTGAGTATGTGTGTGTGTGTGTGTACATGCATTTATTAGCAGCTGTAATTATACATTGATAAGATAGAAGTAAAACCACTCACGAGTTATTATTATTATTATTATTATTATTATTATTATTATTATTGTTATTGAAATCATATAGTTTGTAAAAGTAATAAATGGCAACTTATGGAGAGAGAAAGAGGTGAGAAACAGAGAGAGATGGAGGAGGACGAAAGGAAGGAGGAAGAAATTGAATAGAAGAGGAGAAGGAGTAACACGAAGGGAAAGTTAGAAGAACAAAGAAATGGCAGGATGGAAGAGGAGGAGGAGGAGGAGGAGGAGGAGGAGGAGGAGGAGAAGGAGGAGGGAAGACAAATGAATGAAGGAGGAACAGAGAGAGGAAATGAATGAAGGAAAAGGGAAATGGAGAGGAGGGAAGGGAAGGTAACCTGTTGTTATTAGACTAGTCATTCTCTCTCTCTCTCTCTCTCTCTCTCTCTCTCTCTCTCTCTCTCTCTCTCTCTCTCTCTCTCTCTCTCTCTCTCTCTCTCTCTCTCTCTCTCTCTCTCTCTCTGTACTTCTGTGGTTTCACTTCCCAAGTTCTTTATGTGTGTGTTAGTAACTATGGTCTGGAGTATCACGCGCTGGATTCGTGCAATGGCCTCACACACACACACACACACACACACACACACACACACACACACACACACACACACACACACACACACACACACACACAGTAATCACTACCTGTCAGTGAAAAATCCTTACCCATCTAAGCGGGATTCGAAACCACGCCTTGCTGGGTGGAAGACGGGGACGTTGTGTGTGTGTGTGTGTGTGTGTGTGTGTGTGTGTGTGTGTGTGTGTGTGTGTGTGTGTGTGTGTGTGTGTGAACCGGAAACAGAGGTCAAGGAAGGCTGGTCAGATATCCTGGTGATGTCATGCAGTAACGCTCCACTCTCTCTCTCTCTCTCTCTCTCTCTCTCTCTCTCTCTCTCTCTCTCTCTCTCTCTCTCTCTCTCTCTCTCTCTCTCTCTCTCTCTCTCTCTCTCTCTCTCTCTCTCTCTCTCTCTCTCTCTTTGTATCTATCTCTATCTTTCTGTCCAGTTTTTTATCTTTCTCACCATTCTTTCCTTTGTTCCTCCTCCTCCTCCTCCTCCTCCTCCTCCTCCTCCTCCTCCTCCTCCTCCTCCTCCTCCTCCTCCTCCTCCTCTTCCTGACTCGTTCGTTGTCCAGAAGAGAAGGATTTGTCTTAGGACCATTTTGTAAGCTGTCTCACTTAAGCTTAGTGGCGTTCCTCTGGCCTCAGGAGACAGGACTCTCTCTCTCTCTCTCTCTCTCTCTCTCTCTCTCTCTCTCTCTCTCTCTCTCTCTCTCTCTCTCTCTCTCTCTCTCTCTCTCTCTCTCTCTCTCTCTCTCTCGCACACACGCACACACTCTCTCTTTCTCTCTCTCTCTCTCTTGATAGGAAACTTCTGAATTATATGTATCTGTGTGTGTGTGCGTGTGTGTGTGTGTGTGTGTGTGTGTGTGTGTGTGTGTGTGTGTGTGTGTGTTCATAATGGAACTCGTATTGATGATGAGTAATAAGTGAAAATCAAGTGATATTTTATGAAGTGTTAAAAAGGAATCAAGAGAGAGCAAGAGAGAGAGAGAGAGAGAGAGAGAGAGAGAGAGAGAGAGAGAGAGAGAGAGAGAGAGAGAGAGAGAGAGAGAGAGAGAGAGAGAGAGAGAGAGACGTAAATAGCTATTTAGAAAGATTCGTATCTCTATAACCGATCACACACACACACACACACACACACACACACACACACACACACACACACACACACACTGGCACATTTCTGTCTTGGGTCTGTCAACGAAAACACATTATGAACCAATTTACTTCCTCCTCCTCCTCCTCCTCCTCCTCCTCCTCCTCCTCCTCCTCCTGAAAGTGATTTAGCCGACTCACCTTCGTTAATGACGTGGTAATGACAGGTGTTTCTTACCTGTAATTAAGCCAAGGGTTGATACCGCCTTATCAACATGCAATTAGCGGAAGGTGAGGGTGGGCGAGGTAATTAAAGTGTTATTAAAGAAGGTTAATGACACTAGTATAAGAAATTGAACTTATATCAATATTTTTTTTCCTACTTTCATTTCATATTTTAGGAATTTATTTATTGATTGATTTTATCTATTTTTTTATTTATTTTATTTATGTATTTATTCATTCATTTATTTATTTTTATTTATGGCTTTTGATTTCACTTTTGTCTGATTTTTTTCACCACCTTTTCGTTATCAATGGTTTCAATATTTTTGTTCTCTCTTTTTTTTGTTATCTGTTTCCCTTTCGTGTGTTGATTGATTGATTGATTGCGTGTGTTCTATTGTTCTTCTAATGTTCTTCTAATGTTATTACTGGTTCTAATGACTGTTATTGCGTCGTGATGTGTTGCAAGGTCATGTGTTGCAAAGTGAGGAAACATCTTGAAGGCTGGTGTTTCACTGTGCCTTTTTTGGTTGTCAGAGAGAGAGAGAGAGAGAGAGAGAGAGAGAGAGAGAGAGAGAGAGAGAGAGAGAGAGAGAGAGAGAGAGAGAGAGAGAGTTTTGGCATATATTTATCATTTGTATTCTCTCTCTCTCTCTCTCTCTCTCACTCTCTCTCAGTCTGAGCCAAAAACTTCCCCTTGTAGCTTGATAAATACCATTCATACAGATAGGACCGTGTGTGGTATTTCCCCTCGTGTGTGTGTGTGTGTGTGTGTGTGTGTGTGTGTGTGTGTGTGTGTGTGTGTGTGTGCGCGCGTGTGTGTGTGTGTGCGTGTGTGTGTGTGTGTGCGTGTAGCCGTTCGAGACACGTGGCCACTAAATCTAATATTGCCCACTGGTGACTCGCTGAGCTCACACACACACACACACACACACACACACACACACACACACACACACACACACACACACACACACACACACACACACACACACACACACACACATAAATGTTATGTATTAATACTGCAGAAAATAAACAAAAAATATGGCATTTATGAAAATCTAACTCACTTTGAATATATCACCATCCTGTATATAGTTTTAATGAGTCTACTGCAGCTGTGGGAATGAAATGATACCTTAAATGATGATATATATAATCATTTTCTCATTAGATGATAATATATATAATTGTTTTCTCATTAGTAATTCACTTCACTTTGGTAGACTGTACCTCACACACGCAAGTATACAGGTGCTGTTCTGGTATTTGCACATCTGTTACACGTGTCTATATTCCCTTCCCTCTCTCCGTCTTGTCCTCAGAAGCGGCGGTTCCAGCAGGCAGGCTTTGCGCTTTTAGGCAGCAAATGGCGACGATTTCTACTTGTGCTGCTGCTGTTCAGTGTTCTGCTGGCCGTTCAGCTCATCACCAGTTACACCAAGCTGGGTAAGGAGAGAGAGAGAGAGAGAGAGAGAGAGAGAGAGAGAGAGAGAGAGAGAGAGAGAGAGAGAGAGAGAGAGAGAGATTATTATCCTTTGTCATCCTTTACAGCAGGCACTACAGCAGCGCCAGTAGAGCCAGATGACACGGCCGCGCCAGGAAGCACGGCAGGCACGGCAGGCACGGCTGAGACTGAGACGACACTCAAAAAAGCATTAAACGTAAGAACAAATAAAAAAAAACATCAACCAAGAACATTAGATAAGAAAATTAGTAACTAAATAAACTCATGATTCTATATATACACAGAGCGATAGATAAGAAGATATAGTTGTGTACACCAAAGATACGCATACTGATACATACACGTGTACACAGATAAAGGAACAGCAGGCAGACAGTACACGCACACGTCTGCTTGAAGCCCTCTCACAGATGAAGACTCAGGACCTGCAGAAGGCGATGAAGCTGTACGATGCAACCTGGAATCCTGCAGCCGCTCAGAAACTACGGATGCAACAAGCTCTGCAGTCCCTGAAGGTGTGTGTGTGTGTGTGTGTGTGTGTGTGTGTGTGTGTGTGTGTGTGTGTGTGTGTGTGTGTGTGTGTGAATTTGCAATGAAATAAACAATGACAGAAACAATAATATTACTACTACTACTACTACTACTACTACTACTACTACTACTACTACTACTACTACTACTACTACTACTACAGATGACTCTACTGGAGGAGGTGAGCGCCCATGGCTACGTTGACATCATGGCCGCTGCGCACCACGCTCGTCCTCTGTCCAACACTCCCCGGCCAGAGCCTCTTCAGGTGAGCCTCTCTCTCTCTCTTTCCTACTACTGACGAAGGGGGCGAGAAAAAATAAAAACGAACTATAGGAATAAACAAAAATAAGTAATTAAGTAAGCTACACACAACCAACCAGAGCATTATAAAAAAAAATAATAATAATAATACAAAAATAATAGCATACAACCATGTAAAACTCACATCAAGTCATTTATTTACATGGGAGGAGGATTGAGTTTCTAGTTCTTATTTTTATTCTTATTCTTCTTCTTCTTCCTAGGTGGTGATCGTAACAACTTGGCGGTCTGGCTCAACCTTCCTGGAGGAGCTACTCAACTCTCACCCCGCCGTCTTCAACCAGTACGAGCCCCTCACCATGTTTGGCTTGAGGCAAATACGTAGCGGAGAGGACTCGATGAAGGCACAGAGGATCATTCACAACCTGATGTCCTGCAAGTAAGTAAGGCTTCCTGAGGGTGTCCTGTGGAGGATTATGGGTTTGGTTTACAAGGTTGGAGTGGAGGACTGTTACTATTACTGTTACTATTACTGTTATAATTGTTACTATTACTACTACTACTACTACTACTGCCTTATATCCCCAGGTACGAGGGTCAAGATGAGTACCTTCGATCAGTACGTAAGGTTCGGGAGCTGTTGACACGAAACAAACTGGTGTGGAAAGTGTGCAACGGGGAGGACTGGGGCGACGCACTCTGCTTCAACGATTCCTTCCTCTCCCAGGCGTGTCAGCTGTTCCCGTGGAGGACGATGAAGCTAGTGCGGCTGAGGCTTCGTTTTGTTCGGCTGCTGCTGGAAGATCCGGGTCTAAACGTCCGTGTGGTGTACTTGGTTCGTGACCCTCGAGGCGTCATAAACTCTCGTACTGATACTGTAAAGTGGTGCAAGACTGTCGACTGCAACGACCCTCACCTCCTCTGCACGGACATGGACGAGGATCTGAAGGCGGCTGTCGACATGCGGAGGGACTTTCCAGAGCGATTCACCGTCTTGAGGTACGAGGACATGTCACTCAACCCGGTGAACAAGACGCGGGAACTCCTCACTCACTTGGGCCTCGACTTCGACCCCAACATGGAGGAATTCCTGGCCTCCCACACCACCAAGAACTACGACAAGCCTTGGAGCACCTCGCGAGAGTCCAAGACGCGGGTTACCTACTGGGCCTCTAAGTTGAAATTTGAAAAGCTCCAGCAAGTACAAAAGGCGTGTGGCTCTGTCATGGCCAAGTTTGGTTACCACACCATCACCTCCAACAAGAATGTCACTGTTGATAAGATCCTCGGGCCTTTTGTGATGCCTTGAGGCGTCGCTCCAAGGGTCAAACGGAGCCTTGTTCATGTTACTCGTTCAAGAAAGCATCGACCACCTCGCCGCACGTACAATTATGGAACAGTGGATGAAAACACAAGGCATATTTATGTAGTTGTCGCCGTGTAATCTGTGTAGTGTTCGTTCATGTTCTGTTCTTGGTGGTAGGTAGTCGATAGTTTTTGAATCCTATATATGAGTTTCCCGGCGTGGTAGTGTCCGCTTATAGGCTCCGCGGGACAACCAGTGACAAAGTGCAATAGTAACACAGCCCCCAAAAGCCCCGTCCATGGCCGCGGGGAGCTGTGAACCGAGGCTGTGACAAAGGGACTAATTATTCTTAGGCTTTTCTCCATTCCTCCAAGAAGCTCAGAGACGACTCACGGAAGCGTCTCGACCACACAAATAACTCAACCGAAGATAAGACGAAGGGTTGGTGCGGCAGGACTTGTGTTTGTGTTTATGCGTCGCAAGCAGGCAGGCAGGTAAGCAGGCAGACAGGTAGGCAGGCAGACGTGTTGGCTTGATGCCTCGCCGTTCTACTTCCACCCAGCAACACCCAACACGTGCTATAAGTATCACCAGCACACGCTCCGTTTTTCATGCTTGCCTGCAGCGTTTATTTTCCTGATGGCCCGTCACCCAGATCAATGATAGCGTCCTTGTTTATCCTCGAGGGAGACGCAGCAGCAGCAACGCCTCCACCTTCAAGTATTATTACCACGCGTCACTGTTTGTTTGCATCACTTCATTACAGCTCACCATCAATCACCCTTGACGCGCCGCCCTGTGTACTGTGAGGGTGACGAAGGTTGAGAGAGCAAGGAAGACCAGAAAATTCTATTACCATAAGGTAGCGTCACATTTTACGATCATTCTGCGTGACGTCCTCAAGGTCGAGAGAGAAAGGAAGATGAAAAACTTACCGTCATAACGTATCATAATATCTATCAACATTCATTTTGCATACAGTGAGCATAATTTTTAGGGTCATTCTTACGTTGTTTCTGCATATAGTAAGCAGCATCTATACTAGTGGAGAGGGAAGAGGAGGAAGATGTACGACTCCATGCATTACTGTGTTGGGTCGGCGGCCTGGTTTAGAGAGCGGTGCGGCACGTTGCCCACAGTTTATAAACACGAGAGCTTGCCAAATGCACCGTGGGAGGCAGAATGCACAGTGGCAGACAAGAAGCGAGACAGATAAAAAAAATGCCTTGGAACACATGGCTGCGGGGAGGAAGGACACTCAAGCTGACATTTCCGAGGCCATATTACGTAGCCTGTCGTGTGTGTGTATATGTGTGTGTGTGTCTCGTGATATGCAGGATTATTGACGCTGTGAGGCTCTCTGACGCCCGCTATACCCGGATGCAAACCATTAGAACATCACAAAAAACAGAGTCAACAGATAAACGTAACACTTTGCAAACCAACACAGCGTCGTAATAACACCGTCACTAGATAACGTAACATCTTGACGCAAACCATAAGAGTGCGTGGGAATAACTGAGCCACTAGATGGAAGTAATATAATAGTGAGAAGCGTTCTAGTAACCGCAAATCGCTCACCTCAAAATAACCATCACCGTTTACATAAGTTTTCCTCTCGTGGTCTCTCTTTCCCTCCCTCCCTGTTTATGAAGAAGACTATGTGAGGTTGGAGGAAGATGCAGAGGAAAAGGGACTGAGAGAAGAACAAAAGTGGAGAGATGAGAGGGACTGAGAGAAGAAGAGAAGTGAGAGGGACATAAAACAATGGAGAGGAAGAGTATGTGGAAGGGAAGTAAGAGGGACTGAGAGAAGAAAAGAAAAAAGGTGAAAGATGAATGAGAAGAACAGGAAGCAGTGTGTGTGTGTGGGTGGGTGTGTGGGATAACTCGTGCCTCTGCAAACTCGCCTCCTTAAAGTTAGTTCAAACAGCACGAAGCGTCAAGGATAAAAAGAATAATGATTAATCTGACGCAATGAAAAGTTTGTTCCGTCCTCCAATAAGCTCGTAGCCCCTTCGAGTATACTGTATTGTGATAACTATGATTAACTCGTGATAACTAGTGTGGAAAGTATACTCGCACGCCTTATAGAAGTGTTCGTATGTATAATCCTTTGTTGTATACATAAATAGGGGGATTATCAAAGGTTTCGTAATAATATATAGAAACAAAAGAAATACTAAAGTCGTCGATCCTTATAAGTATAGAAAATGGTATGAGTTAATACAGCTTGTTGAAAAGTGTCGATACTCTTAATTAATTAATACTATATATATACTGAGGATATACTACGATAACCTCATTGTATTTTTGGCCTGGTTCTAACGTGTATTGAAATATATTTACTTGTATACCTCAAACCTCATCAACCTCACGACAACCCCATAACTCACTGATTACTACAAACCATTTCGCTCCATAGCATACTGAAAACCTCAATTATATTCATTCATCCACATAATACGATATTACAGGACAGATAGATTGAATATAAAGTATTAATATGACGTGATACATATTTACTGGCTGTCAGTCTGAATTTCCACGTCTGAACCTTTGACGGCTTCACGTGGTCATTTGAAGCCGGCTGAGCAGCGGGAGGACGCGGGTGAGGAGCGGACAGTGATATTACCTTATTTTCTACCGTTGTGCCTTGCGTTAGCGTCTCTGTAACTTCTCCCGGAGCTAACATAGGGGAGGAAGATACTTGTCAGTGACGTAGACGCGTGTGGACATTGGGTTTGGTAGAGGTAAGTGTCTTTTATAGTTTTTTTTGAAGATGTGAAAGTCAACTATTGGTGTTTATTAATATTTTGTCTGCACGGTTATTCTTTCCCCCGTTCATTATATACGTAAACATTTTGAGAAGTGTTCGTTTATTTTTGTTGAGTGAAGTGTGATTCCACGTACCGGTAATGGAGGAATACTTATGAGTTTACTGCTAATTACGTGATCAATTGGTGATTAGCACGTAGCACGAACTTCTGAAACATGAATATGGGGAAGAAAAAAAATGGTTTACTTAATTTTTTTGAGTTGATAAGTGTAATCGCAAGTCCCGGTAATGAAAATAAAAATAGTTATAAATCTATTGCTAACTACGTGATAATTTGGTGATTAACATTGACTCGTTACCATATTTTGAGTCGAGCAGCGAGTTGGTTGAGTCTTCGAGATGTTTGAAGCCTTGTTGAGTAGCAGCGAGTTAGTGTAGGGAAGGGAGGAGCATACAGGGGTAGATACACAGCTTTTTACGTGTGTGGTAATGCGTTTGGTTCCAATGCGTGTGTGTGTGAGAAAAAAAAGTGTTTAATGAATTCGTCGACACTAATTTTAACCTCAATGTGTAAGGCAAGAAGAAACTTATGTGTTACGTTGTATTTTCTTTTTGTATTGTTTTTTTTTCTTATGTATGGAAACTTTAGTGTGTGAGGTGAAGAAAATGTTTGAATCGGTCGGTGTGTTTTCTTGTCAGTAATATCTTAGCGAATGAATGTTGAAGGAATGTACATTTTTTTGCGTTATGTAGGAATATATATATTTATTTCAGTCATTCTTGTGTACGTTCTTTTCGTTTTTAGTACATTGAAAATACATACATATCTCCTATTCATTTCATGTTAAGTTACGGAATTTATTTGAAATCCATAATACTTTTTCGGTTATTATGTTTCAAAAGGCATCACTTGTTACCAATTTTTCATTCAATATATCTTATGTGTGTGTGTGTGTGTGTTTGCTTGTGTGTGTGTGTGTGTGTGTGTGTGTGTATATGTGTGTGTGTGTGTGTGTGTGTGTGTTCATTCATCCGTGTATAATGTTTTGTTAATAAATGTATAACTTATTTTCCCTGGGTGTTACGTCTTACTTGACCGTGCGTTGACTTACTTATTATATAGAACACTTATAAAAATAGAAGGAATACTCGTATAACTATAAAGTTTGGCAATGAGTCATTTGATCACAGCTTGGTTCATGAATATCTCTCTCTCTCTCTCTCTCTCTCTCTCTCTCTCTCTCTCTCTCTCTCTCTCTCTCTCTCTCTCTCTCTCTCTCTCTCTCTCTCTCTCTCTCTCTCTCTCTCTCTCTCTCTCTCTCTCTCTCTCTCTCGTAGTGCGTCAAGGAGTCATGTCCTCTGTGGAAGGTTCCCGGAGGCTCCCTTCAGGCAGCATAACTTCGTGTTCCACTTCCACCACCTCGTCCTCGTCCTCGTCCTTGTTATCGTTCTCGTCCTCGTCGTCGGTCTCGGTCTCTGTGTCTGTGAGTGGGCGGGTGGGCGGGGACGCAGCCTGTGGGTGGCGGGATCGCACGTGTCTGTCCAGGTCTCGCCGCCGTACCAGCACTTTGCCGCAGTGGTCGCAGCGGTAGGGCGTCTCCCCCTGGGCGTGCAGCCTCACGTGTTTGTTAAGGTTGCTGGGGTCACCGAAGGGACGCAGACACACGCGACACTTGAGTGGCTTGTACCCTGTGTGCGTGCGGATGTGTATCTTGAGGCCGTACTTGCGGGAGTATACTTTGCCGCAGTACAGACACAGGTGGCCGCGGCGGCTGCGGCCAAGGTTGGACACCAGGGTCTCCATCTCAGCGCAGGGGTCCACGGCGCCCACACCAGCCGGCGACGCCCCAAGTAGAGGGCGTGCTGACCCGGCAAGTGGCATGGTGGGCATGAAGGGCTGGGTAGGCAGGTTGTGAGTGGTGGCGTGGGCGGGAATCAGAGCACCCAGGAGAAGGCGAGGGTGCAGGAATAATGAGTTCTCGCCTGGTGTCTGCGGCAGGAGCATCGGGTGTACCGTGGAGGCTGCGAGGGTGTGGCGTGAGGTTCCCGGTTGGTGGTAGGGCAGCAGGGTGGTGGTGGTGGTGGTGGTGGTGGCGGTGGCGTGGGGCTTGGCCGGGGTGCCTTCGGTGATTCCGCCCACCCGTCTGAAGGCTGAGCGGGCCTCGTGGGGGGGATTTGGCCCCAGGGAGTTACCGTGGCAGCTGGTGGAGTCTGGCGACGCTGGCTTTCCCGCTCCTGGGGACGCTCTGGGCGAGGCCTCGGAGGGGCGGGGGACAGGGCATGGGGTCCGGGGGGCAAGTGGAGCCGGGAGGGGTAGCAGCGGAGAGAACCAGGGCTTGTGTGCGGGGCGGGAGGGAGGGCAGGAGGCGAGACGAGCCCAGAGCAGCGCAGGTGCCAGGGTGTCGCAGCGGGCCGCCAGGTGCAGCTTGAGGGGGTTGGGCGCCGGGAAGCGACGCTCACACTGCGGGCAGGTGTAGGCTCCGCCTGGAGGACGGGAGGACAGGGTGAGGCACTGCACGGCACCATGCCATTCACAACAACAACAACATAACCAATCATCACCGCCTATACAGCAAAACACACACACACACACACACACACACACACACACACACACACACACACACACACACACACACACACACACACACACACACACACTCACCTCTAACATGCGAAAAATTCAGGAACGGAAGGCCGAGATGAGCCGCCACCTCCGAGGAGAACCAAAGTGGCGGTGTGTCTCCCTCGTTGATTGCCTTGGTGAGTGTTAGCCTCAGCCTCGCCTCGCCCTCCTGGTGCGTGTAAGTGAGTGTAGCGGCCTCAGCGTGCACGTCAGGAGCCAAAGGGAGCAAGTGTAGCCACGAGGACAGGTCTGAATGTTCGTCTTCAGCTTGTAGGAAGCCTTCTCGCACCTGTGGAAGAACACCTGTTGTTATTCATGTAACACCTGTTGATTGGAATTCAGATATCACGGGAGTAAAGGTTAAGGTGACATTGACAAACTCTTTTTACTTAATTAGATAGATAGTTAGATAGATAGTCAGGTAACCTAGCCTGTCCTGTGAGACTTAATTACACCTAAAAACACACCTGTAGTTTGAGAGGGACGCTGGATGAACCACAAAGCCGGGGAGTAAAATTTTCTTGAATCAGGTGGAGGAAGAGGAGGCGGGCGGGGTGAGGGCGGCTGGTGGCTGCCCGCGGGAGATCAGAACCTGCCACTACCTGTCTGTAGGGCGGTGGCGTGGGCGTAGGCGTGGTCCGACAGGTGGTGGTGTCAGATTGGGCGGGATTCTGGGTGAGACAAGACGCCCACTCACGCCCAAAACCGCCCACCATGTCTCCCACGGTCATGCAGGATTGAGTTGAATTTGTTTTCTTCCTCTTACTATTTCTTTGAGTTTATCTTCTGCCTTGTCTTTGCTATTCTTTATTGGACTTTCCTTTCAGTTTTCCTTCACGTCATTATTTGTCCATCCGTCAATGTTTGTCAAGCGCTTCACTTGTTTTAACATTTCCTCAGCCACTAAAACGTCAAGTAACGCTCTACTCTCATGCTGTTAATGCGTCTTATCTTTTCTATCTCGCAATTAATGTCTCGTAACTTTGATGATGTGCTCTTAACGCCTCTTCATCCTGCCAACGAGGTGTCTGGTCTCGTCTTGGTGTGCTTATGACGTGCTAATATTCTCGTTCTCTGTAGGTGATTGTGTCCTCGTCTTATCCTCGTCCTCGTCCTTGTTCTCGTGTTCCTTAGGTGGCCGCGCACGTGCTGGAGGGCGTGGTACAAGTGTGTGGCGCGTGCCGGGCGTGTGCGGTTATATAGTGACACTACACGCGCGTGGGAACCGTCAGCTGAGCAGCACGTGTGAGGAGTAGGACCAGCTGACTCTTAGTGGGGCGTGGTGGTGTTGTGGTGGTGGTGAGGTGGTGGTGGTGGTGGTGGTGGTGGGGGTGGTAAGGTGGTGGTGGTGTTGTGGTGGTGTGGTAGTAGTGGTGTTGTGGTGGTGATGGTGTGGTGGTAGTACTAGATTTTGTTGGTGATATTTTTCATTGTGGTTTTGGCATTGAATTTGTGGTGTTGGTGGTGGTGGTGGTGGTGGTGGTGGTGGTGGTGGTGGTGGTGGTGGTGGTGGTGGTGGTGGTGGTCACAGCACATGTTTCCTTCTGTATAATCGTCACGCTTCCCTCCTCCTCCTCCTCCTCCTCCTCCTCCTCCTCCTCCTCCTCCTCCTCCTCCTCCTCCTCCTCCTCCTCCTCCTCGGAACATTATTGCCTCATCAGTTTCTAATTTTTTGCTTATGACATACACACACACACACACACACACACACACACACACACACACACACACACACACACACACACACACACACACACACACACACATACAAGTTCTGTGAGAATTCTGGTTATTAATAGAAATTTTTGAGAGAAAAAAAAGAGATAGATGGATAGATTAATAGATTGATAAAGAGAGAGAGAGAGAGAGAGAGAGAGAGAGAGAGAGAGAGAGAGAGAGAGAGAGAGAGAGAGAGAGAGAGAGAGAGAGAGAGAGAGAGAGAGCAAAGGAAAATAGAGAGGAAGGAAAATCATAATAAACAGAGGGAGGAGAGGCATAGGAAGGGAGAGAGGGAAGGAAGGGAGGGAGGGAGGAAAGGAGGGATGAAAAGCTGAATAGAAAGGAAACGAAAGATAATCAGCGGAAAGAATTGGATATTGATAAGCAGAAATTACTCCTCCTCCTCTTCTTCTTCACACCACCACCACCACCACCACCACCACCAAGAAGCTCAAATTATAATCACAATTAGATCATTCTCACCCCCTCCCCCCCCCCTTCCCCACACGCGGATTGCATCACTTATACCAAATTAGCCAATCGCATCACGGGAAGCTGGCGGTGGGCGTGGTTTGATCCTGCCAGCCAATAGCAAATCTACGTATATTTTTGAATTGTATAAATGAATGAAAATATTTTGCTATTTTTTGAAGGATAGAAATACGTGGAAAATAAGTGTCAATACGATTTTTTTTTTTTGTTTTATGTATATGTTTTGTCATCCGTCTGGCCATCCATTCATCCAACAAACAAAAGACGAACGGCGGTGAATGGACGACAAGAAGTGATCCAGAAAATGTTATCAATAGTCAAGTAATTTATTCCACATCGGATGCGGCGGCTGGGAGGGGTGAGAGGGAGAGAGAAAAGGGAGAGAGGGAGGGAGGGAGAGAGGCTGTGGTCGTGATTGTGTGAGGTTAATGGTGATGCTGATGGTGGTGGTGGTGGTGAAAGTTGTTGGTAGAATGGTGGTGATGGTGGTGGTCTTAGTAGTAGTAGTAGTAGTGGTGGTGGTGGTAGTGATTTCCATATAGATAAAGTCTTTTTTTCTCTCTCCCAATCTCGAAAATTAATTGAAAGAAAGGATGGAAGAAGGAATGAAGGAAGGAAGGAAGGAAGGATTGAAGGAAGGAATGTTTCTTCTGAAGGGGAAGGAAGGGAGAGAAAGAGAATAGGAAACAATGAAGGGAAGGAAGGAAAGAAGGAAAGAGGGAAAGAGACAACAGCTGATCTTTCTGGTTTTCTTGTTGACTCTTCCCCCTCCTCCTCCTCCTCCTCCTCCTCCTCCTCCTCCTCCTCCTCCTCCTCCTCTTACTATTTTCCTCTTTATTATATGTTTCACTTCTTTTATTTTTCTTCTCAATATTTCTTTCATGATTCCTCTTTCCTTCATATTTTCCTTAATTCATCTTCCTCCTTCATTTTCTCCCTCCCCTTGTTTCCCTCCTTCCCTCCTTCCCTCCTGTCTCCCCTTTCCTCCCTCCACGCCTCTTATCTAAGGCACACACCCTCAACATCCCTCCCTCCCTCCCTCCCTCTTTCTCTCCCTCCCTACCTCTCACCCTCCGTCCCTCTCTCTTTCTCTCCATCTCTCCTCCCTTTCTCTCCCTCCCTCCCCTCAAAGCACCAGCTGACGACACTAGCACGTGTTCGGTGGGAGAGAGAGAGAGAGAGAGAGAGAGAGAGAGAGAGAGAGAGAGAGAGAGAGAGAGAGAGAGAGAGAGAGAGAGAGAGAGAGAGACAAAGAATAGTACTTACAACAACTACTTTTACTCTCTCTCTCTCTCTCTCTCTCTCTCTCTCTCTCTCTCTCTCTCTCTCTCTCTCTCTCTCTCTCTCTCTCTCTCTCTCTCTCTCTCTCTCTCCCCCATTTGTGACGTCCCTCAGCCCACTCCAACACATGGTCGTCACAGGTGTCTTGAAGGGCCGCTCAGAAGGCTCAGGTAAGGTAGGTGAGCACACTCCACACCTGGCAATCTGATGGCCAGGTGACGACACGTGTTAATATAGGTCCTGAAGCATGTGTTAAGGAAGATATAATGATAATGATAGTGTGTGTGTGTGTGTGTGTGTGTGTGTGTGTGTGTGTGTGTGTGTGTGTGTGTGTGTGTGTGTGTGTGTGTGTGTGTGTGTGTGTGTGAACGTAAATACGAAACACACGTAACCCATGAACGTAACAAAACAATCACCATATACGTACATACATACATGGGCAGCTTGACGGGTGTACACCAGCTGACAACATGTGAGTGTGTGACATGTGCACCAGACTAGTATACATGTGCACGAGGGATTACACGCACATGTAAGCCAGTGTGTGTTTGAATGGACCGCTGTGACACCAGGTTGAGGAGGAAAGGCGTAAACCTCACTTCCTCCCTCCCTCTTTCCTTTCCTTCCCTGCCTCTCCTCACCTCT